>JAULCE010088878.1:0-12772 GCA_032359355.1 Macoma nasuta | reverse complement strand
CATGAAGAGTTTATGAACTGAAGAATTCAGTTCATGAACTATTCATGAACTATTCATCATATTCTCGACAGGGTTATAATGATCTAAGCTGTGAACAGAACTTCTCAGTTACAGGTCATTGTCAACAGTGAGAGGAAACTTACCAGTGTAACGACAACAATTAACAGCATGGCAACGTTTCTTTATTTGGCGCTATATTTGCAATGTTTTGTTGTTGGTTCTATAGAACAATCTGAGGAAGTTATATAAAAGTTATAAAAGAACAGTGGAACCTCGGTATGTCAAAGTCGGTGAATAATTTTATAAGTTCAAATACGTTCGAATTACTTTATGTTAGAATAAAATTTGTTAACTTTGGTTAATGCAAACACATTAAGATACAGTAAAAACCTCTGTAAACCGGACAATTTTCAACAAAAACTGACGTGTTTCAAATGCAGGTGGCTGCTTCATGCAGTCTGAAAGTAACGCAGAAATATCCTATAGCTCCTATAATGCTTTCTGCAGTACTTTCTGCCTACAATAAGCTGTAACCTGTCTTAAAACATTTTAGTCTTATTTCCGGTTTAGAGAGTGTACGGTTTAGAGAGTGTACTGTTTAGAGAGTGTATGGTTTAGAGAGGTTTTACTGTAGTCCCCAAGCTGCGACACTGGTATGCACAAAGCGAAAACCTAGGTTATCCGTTGTGAAATAGTTTGAGATTATGAGGTTCAACTGTATATAGAAATATTGTTCTGCGTGTGGCAACAGAGTCGAGTCATTCACTGTCAGACTTGACATTGAAACCTGTTGATGCAGTTTGACCATTTAGGGTGTGTTGTGATATATATTGGACTTTTATTTTATTGCCCTTTACTAAAAACTTTCAAATCAATGATTTGGTGCAAAACTGTGAAGGAGTTACAATAGTTTTGCACCAAGCTATCGATATATTCTCTACGAATGATAAAAAAAAGTAATAATTTATTATTTCTTTACCAAACCCTATGTTGTGACCATTCAATAGAATTGTCTTGAAAAGATGATTCTAATGAATGGTCACAACATATCCTTTGGAAGACTGTAACGTAAAACCGTAATTGTTGTATTAACCTTTGCAAACAGCTTGGAGGTTGATCAGACGCCCAGCAACTCGGCGTCTGATCAAGCTCCAAGCTGTTTGACTCTCAGATTGTACCTATTTTACAAAAGAAAGTTTAATAAATTTATATAAATATGAGCAGACATAAAAGTGCAGACGGCAATATCTCAGACGACAATTGTCGGTCTTTCAAAGGATATTGGAGATCGTTGAAGGAGTTAAAAACTTTGTTGAAAAATGTTTGATTTACGCTGGCTGATCTAGTGGCACCCAGTTAAATGATTTTGGTCTGTTTTCAGTTGATCAGAAGCCAAAACAACTAATGGAATGGCAGATCATGAACTGTGGGGGCCTCAACAGCCTCGTCATAGGCACCTGGGTCGACGGTGAATACCAGGTCTCGGATGACAGCTATGGTAAGTAGGCAGAGCTTAATCCTTTACCGACTTACTGCTATAATTAGATCATAACATCATATTCGATGCCTTGGTGCAAAACTACTGTAACTCCTTCACATTTGTGAAGGAGTTACAATAGTTTTGCACCAAGCCATCGAATTATGCATTAGATTTATTTCGAAAAAGAGAGAATTTTGGGCCATGAAAATATCAATTTTAAGTGTTTTATAAAATATTATGGGAAATGGAGCATTTGCTCCTTTAAGTAGCAAATACTCCATCTACCATAATATTTTAAAAAATCGTTTGTTCTGGATGGGTCAACATGTGTCAATGAAAGGTTTCTCCAGCTATCATTATACTTATAAAGAAATACTTCGATTAAAAGGGTGTATCTCTAGGCAGAAAGAAACTTCTATGTTTGAATTGTTTTGAAATTGTTGGGTAGGAAATAGAGAATTTATTCATTATGATATTGATTATGACCATATTAATGCAGGAATAGAGAACTTGCTCATTATGGCCATAAATAAATGACCGATTTCCCACAATGTTTTCAATATGAATCTTCTATAAACTAGAGGCATCAAAAGGAGTATGATCTTGGTCCGCACTGTTTGCAAATAGCGTAAAAAATTGTATATTTGGAGTAAGGGGTTAAATACATCCATCCATCATTTCTGGTTTCCTTCCTGGAAAGCTACAAATCAATATACATGTACTGGTATAGTGGTAATGGGATGGTTTACGATCTACAGAGATATGTTAGTGTGAAAGGCAGTTAAAACTGGTTATTTCAAATTTGATTAAGTCAAATCCATGCTTTAATGGGAACTAAAATCTAAATCTGTAAAACAAATGTTTTTTTCTTTGTGAATATATATCAATTTACTGTAGCTGAACTATTTTTAGCTTGCCTATTCGAAGAAATAGGGGAGCTTATAAAGTCACGTTGACGTTGGCGTCCGCATTGCCAGCTCGGTCAAACCTTTACGTGCAAGGTCTTTTCTCAGACACTGTGTATGATGTTGCTTTGAAACTTCACACACCTATTCAGGGTCATTAGATAGCCTTGTATGTAAAGTCCCATAAATCTGGAATGGATTTTGACTGAATTATGCTCTGTTTTTGGACTTAGAATTTTGACCAAACCTTTATGTGCAAGGCCTCTTCTCAGACATGGTGTATGCTGTTGCTTTGAAGCTTCACACACTTATTCAGGGTCATTAGATGACCTTGTATATCAAGTCACATAACTCTGGAACGGATTTTGACTGAATTGTGCCCCATTTTGGTCAAACCTTTGCGTGCAAGACCAGGAATTTTGGGTTATAGAAGGGCTTTCAAGGCCTTTTCATACTGTTCTGAAGTAGGCCCTGATAGACAATGGCCTCAATAGGCAAGCTACATTGTCCTCCGACAACTCTTGTTATTAGTTCGAATTACCCCAAGGTGAATTTAATTCAAAACGTTGAGTAATTTGAACGAATGAAAACAGTTGTTTGATTGTGACAGAGAGGGTTTTGACTGTATTAATTGAGATGATAAAATGTATATGACAGTTTGATGACAGTTTATTTACGTAATGCTTCCCACCATAAGCTGTTTCAGACTCATGCGTAAGGGAAACATCTGATGAAAAATATTATAATCTAGGCAAAAGAACAATGCCTTTATTGAATTGTTTTGAAATCAGTAATGGCAAATGTTTCATTTTCTGTAATGTTTTCAATAGACATCGGTTGCAGAGGCACTTAATTAAAGGCTCTTGTGTGGAGGAAAGGGTAAACCCTTTACGCCATAGATACACAATTTTACCCCATGGTAGCAGATGATGTTTGATGCTCATAATGAACTATATTGCTTCATTCATAAAATTATTTCAAAACCTTTCTAAATAGAAACATTTGTTGCTCTTAGAATTTCTTTCTTTTCATCAGATGCTTTCTTTATGAATGAGCATAAAAAAGTCATATGGACTACAGTAGATCTAAAACCTCTCTAAACCGGACACTCTCTTAAACGGAAAAATGTGTATTTTAAGACAGGTTACAGCTTAATGTAGGCAGAAAGTAATACAGAAATCTCCTATAGGAGCTTTCTGTATTACTTTCAGCCTGCATTAAGCCACCACCTGCATTTAAAACACATCAGTTTTTGTAAAAAAGTGTCCGGTTTAGAGAGGTTATACTGTATTGGGTTAACATGCAGTATTTATGGAGTGTTCGATGTTTGGTTGCTATGACAACAGTGTTCTTTCGTTTCATTACCCAGAGGCCCTCAGCAACATCCTGTGTCAGCTCAAGGAAGATGAGCAAACGACCCGTCGTCAGCTGGCAGCCAGCCTCATCATTCAGAAGGTATGTGTGTCCGCATTTAGGCTGTTGTGTGAACAATATTCTGTCTAACCTCGTTAATGCCCTTATGATCAAATTGGTCAGGACTGGTATAAACCCTTTCTTCTACAGAAGCACTTTTTAGCGCCTCTGTATCTGATTGGTATTGAAATCATTGTAGGAAATGAAGCATTCATAACGAGCAAATGCTCCATTTCCTACAATGATTTCAATACAATTAAAAAATGGCATTTTTCTTTTGCTGAGAATTTCCGAGTTTTCAACAGTTTCCGTCCTTGTAACAAGCCCTTTCCTCCACAGGCTATTTTTAAACTTATCCACAGGAAAATAATCTGATAATGCCATTTTTGTGTTGTATTGAAATTATTGTTGGAAAAGCTTTGCATACCTTAACCATATACTCAATTTATCTTTACACTAATCCACACGGAAAGAATCTGATGAAAAGGATGAATATCTAGGGAAAAGAAAAATGCCATTTTTTAATTGCTTTGAAAACATTGTAGGATATGGAACATTTGCTTGTTACGAGTACATGCTCCATTTCCGACAATACTTGAATAGTTCTCTGCTACAGAGGCTCCAAAAGTCCCTCCTGACCACAGTTAGAGTGACAAGGTTGCAGGATGTGGGGTATTACTTTATCTTTAGTGATAGCTTGAGTACAAAACACTGTTGTTTCTTCAGGACCTGGTGCCGCTGCTGACAGGCATTGAAGACGATCCAGCGGTCTTCAGTTTAGCAGTGAAGTAAGTCATATGATTGTTAAACAGGGCTCCAGATAAGCATGCGTAGATGATTTATTTTTGACAACATTTCTTCACAAAACCCTATGATGTGACCCCTTGGGAGATTCGTCTTTTCAAGGCAATTCTAACGAGTGGTCACACCATAGGGTTTAGTGAAGAAATAAGAAGATAAGCACTTTAAAGATGCATGACATCTGGAAATCTGGTTACGCATTAAATTAAGGTTGTTACCTTAAGATGAAATATTGAATTTGAGCAAGATCTCGGCACAAAACTTGTAGTGAAAACCCGGGGCTTGGTCCAGCTTTCACAATGCATCTCGAGTCGAGATTGTGCTCAAACTCAAAATTTCTATCTCAGGCATTTGTCTCAATTTTATTGCTACTGCACTATAATTGTGTCTGCCAGTGAAACATTTCATGTTTCACTGGCAGACAAAATTATAGTGCAGTGGCAATATAATTGAATGAGATATCCAATGTTGAAATTTTGAGCTTGATCACGATCTCGACTCGATGCGCTTTGTGAAAGCCATGCCTTAGGCTTAAATCGAGGCTCAGCAGCTTTTGTGAATAGGCTCAGACTCATGCTGACCATATTAACACTAAGTATTGGGAAACCCCTGTCTATCTAATTGTAAACGAGAATGCCAATTTTGAATCGTTTTGAAAATATTGCGGAACATGGAGCATTTGCTCATTGTGAGCAAACGTTTTGAATGATTTTGAAAATATTGTGGAACATGGAGCATTTGCTCATTATGAGCAAATGCTCCATATTTCATAATGTTTTAAGAAGTCATGTACTACAGAGGCATAAAAAGACCTCTCTATGAGGTAAAGGTTAAAATTGGTGCGAACAACAGTTCTATGTTTGTTCAAATATGGTTTAACCTCCTTTGGATTGCTACAGCCAATTTCCTGTTGAGCATTTATGGTCTTAGCAAACAAACAGAGTCTATTTTGGGATGGGGGATTGTTCCAATTCCCCCACTGTATATTCTCCCCCAAATTTGATCAATTTGATCTCTGCCCTAGACTGTTGGTGGAAAGGCGATTCTAATGAATGTTCACAATGATTGGTTGGGTGTAGAAATTTGAAACGTCTGATTTTTTTTCGATTTAAGCTCGTTTATTAGGAGCCCCGAAATTATCATAATCATAATAAACCTCTCCCCTTAGACTGTTGGTGAGCCTGACCCAGCCAGTGGAGTGCACGCAGCCGATGATGTCTGCGAAGAGTGTGGGAACCAACCCCCAGTTCTGGGAGATCAGCAAGATGCTGCTGGACGCCAAGGTGAACTGCACAGGGCCCAAGTTCACCTGGGCCATCATAAGAGAAGTGAAGAAGATCATAATGGATGTAAGTTAGATTAGTTCTTTCAGTGGCAGAAAATTAGCTTGTACGTCCATTGCAAACAGTGTAGCCCCCTGATCAGAAGGCTCCTGGAGGAGCCATCTGATCAGGGGGACTACACTGTTTGTCATATTTTAATAGTAAGATGAGAACATCCCCAAGATGTCAATATAAACTAGTCATAACTCAAATTTGGAACATTCCATTTGAATATTCATCATGGAAAGGTTTTGCCCTTTCAGAGTGGGAATCAAGTAAACATTATACAGTGGGAGAAAAGCTATTCTTTTATCATCTAAGGCTATACACAGAGCACTGTCAAGTTGTCAAGTTGTCAACCTGTACATACCGTTTTTGAGCCAGATCAGACGCTGAGTTAATTGGTTTCTGGTCTGTCTCCAAACTGTTTAACATTTTAAATAGTAATAAAAAATTTGTTTGCTTTCATCTCTCAATTCAGAGTCGGATCAAATGCTCATAATGAGCGAATGCTCCATTTTCCACAATGTTTTTACCATCACCAATTCTCCGTATACATTCACTGTGAATGACAATTCTAACAAGTAGTCACACCTGAGGGTTTTGTTAAGAAATATCGAAATGTTGTCAAAATTGTATCCTTGACCAGGGCCCCAGACAATGTGCGATTTTAAAATGCTATAATCCTTATTTCTTCGCCAAACACTATAGAGTGACCACTTGTTAGAATTGTCTTGTCAAGAGGATTCTAACGAGTGGTCGCCCTATAGTGTTTGGTGAAGAAATATAGATTTTTGTCAAAAAAAGAAATGTTTACACAAACTCATCTGGTGCTCTGTTTGGCACATGCTTACCCGTAGTCTTGGATTAAAGTAACAGTAAAATCCCTCTAATGTGGCCACTCAATGAAGAAGCAAGGAAGTCCCTGAAGACATGTGGTAGCTTAATGTAGATCAAAAGTAATGCAGAAAGCTCCTATGGAAGCTTTCTGCATTCCTTTCGACCTGCATTAAGTTACCACCTGTATCTACAACTGTCCATATCATCTTTTGTAAGTGGCTGTATAGAGGGGTTTTACTGTATATACGTTGTTTCTGCTTGTCAGACGGGTCAAAACAACATGTCGGAGGGCGACTGTGAGACCATCAACCAGTGCCTGCTCCTCGTGCGCAACCTTCTCTACATCCAGGACACGGCAGGCGAGGACGACCTGTCGCCCGCTCACCTCGGGTTCCTCAAGTAAGTTCTCCAAGTGTGAACAACCCAATCAGGAATTAAACCTTTCACGGCCATAGGAGACTTAAATTGAAATGGCAAAAAGGTGATGTCCCTGATCAGACGCCGCCTTCTAAGGCGACGTCTCATCAGGGGCGTCACATTTTTGCAATAAAATGTATGCTGAATATTAGGGTTTTGGAAAATTAAAAAAAGATTATTATAAATTTCTGTTATTTTGTTCGTTAAATATTTGATCCAAAACCAGTTACAACAGACAATTTTAAATTTGGCGGCGAAAGGAATAACCCGCTACTCCATAGATTTGGGTCTTGACACCTTGCTACAGTAGCCAATGACTTATCAAAACATTTTTTGGGAAATGGAGCAGTTGCACATAAATGCGCAAATGCTCCATTTCCCAAAATATTTTCAAAACCATTAGCATTTTACTTTTTATGAGATTTTCTTTCTTTAAGGATGAGTATAAAATAAGCAGGTGATGTTAAGGGTTGATCTAGCAAAATAAGAATGTGGCCATTACATGTCTTTACATTCTGAGCCAGGTTTTTTATAAAAAAAATAATAATCTGTAAGAGATTATTAAAAACTAACATTTGTCAATTTTGTCTTTAATGTGTTTTTCCTGGATCTGATCTTTGACTTTTTTGTCTACCTGAAGATACTGTTCTATATGAATTTTATGTCTTTCCAGGAACTGACCTTTGACTTTCATGTCTATTTTCAGGAACTTGTTTCAGATGGGAATAGACTATGTTCTAGTGTTTGTTCTGAATGCTAAACAGAAGGTAAGGAAAGGCCATTTTAATGAATTTTAATTTTTAAGCAGATGACAATTTGATGACATTTTAAGGGTTAAATGTTATCTAGTTTTATCATGTTGGGGACATTAGGAGAATAACAGATTACTGCCGTGAACCAGATCTGACTCTAATATCTTGATCAAGTATAAGTGTGATGATCCTAGCCTAATGAAACTTGGACAACACTTTTATGCAAAAATTGAATTTTATGGCACACACTACAGTTCCAAACCAGATTGCCTATATAAAAGTCAGCTGATATAGAGCTGCACCATTTTCCAACAGGTCGAAAGTTCCATGTCATGTTTCATCACGTTAAACAGACTTATATACTGTGTGTTTGACTTATATTCTGAGGTTTATACTGAGTTTTAGACTTCATTCCTTTCCACCCAATTTTGTAAAGTTTCCCTAGCCCATTGATTTTGTAAAATTCAAAATTGTGAGAAAAAATATTGCCACTTTACATTATGAAGAAGCCGAATATTGGCCCCTTATAAAGATGGTGGAAAGGCGCTGGACTTGCTACTGTGTTTTAGACTTATGTACTGTGTCTTCTTTCAGGATTTCTGGGGCGCTACCGTGGCTCAAGTTTTGTCCTTGTTGTACAGAGACCTGGTAAGAGTTTGTAATATTTACCTTAATAAAAAAGTTTTTGCTTATAAAATCTTTAATAAATACTAGAGTATTGTCACTTTTTCATACTATTAACATTGCCTTAGGGTTTCGTTAGCGTTTAATGGTCAATAACAGTGTTTCTCCACTATATGAAGTAATGATGAAACTTGTATATAACGCTACAGTCGAACCTGTTTTAAGCGGCCACTAAATAATAAGGCATTTGCAGTTTGTAAGACAGGTGGTCACTTAATGCAAAACAAACATAATGCAGAAAGCTCTCAAAAGAGCTTTCTGCATTATTTTCGTTTTGCATTAAGCGACCACCTGTCATAAACAGTACACTATGATATCTTATGTAATAGCCAGTCTAGACAGGTTTAACTGTATGTATCTTCAGTATGCTATAGAGTTCAGACCAGAGTTTATTTTTTTGTAGATCGGTGAGATTTTCCTACGGTTTGACAACTCCTCTAAGTGCTGCGAGGAACCTTGCGACTCGTTCGACTGTTCAGCCTGCGAGGCGGCGATGGACCGAGCCACCATTCTCGAGCCCTACTTGAAGACCTCAACCTATCGTAGCAGCAGGGGTAGCAAATCTCAGCAGATGTGTAGTAAGTGCGGGGATGACACGGTGATATCATCGCAGCAGAACTTTCCCGAGCAGAGTAGCTCGGGCTCAGGTAGCCCCGCACTCAACAATAAGTTTGAAAAATTGTGCACTATGACGGAAGAACCAGCGGATAGGAAGGAGTGGAAAAACAGTTCTAAACAGAAAGCATTTAATGAAGATTCATCGGAGGACAGGGGGTCAAGTGATGGTTCCTGTGACAGCCCAGATACATTACAGTCGGAGGACTCAGAAGTCTCAGTTGTGGAGGAACTAGGGTAAGACTTAAGCTGAGATCTTGCTTAAACACAAAATTTCGAATTTGGATTTTTTTATTTAATTCATAAAATTTTGACTGCCAGTGAAACAAGACATGTTTCACTGGTAGTCAAAATTATGGTGCAGTAGCAATGAAATCGAGGTCAATCTCGGTGATTGAAATTTTGAGATTGAGCACGATCTCAACTCGAGACACTTAGTGAAAGCTGGGCCATGGTTCAAATTTAACATCAAAATCTCACATCTCAAATCTTTTTAGCTTCTCTGTTATTGTGAAACCCTAGGCGTCTTCACAAATTTTTAACCTCATGACTCAAAAACGTTCAACATTTTCAAATGAAACTGTTCCTAGGAACAATATGCATATCTCTACCAAATCACATAGCTCGATCTTTATTAATTGTTCAGTTATGCTTCTTTTTTGACTTAGAAAAAACCCGAGGTATCATACGATAACGATATCTTACTTGATGGTTCCTCAAGACTGGTTTGACTGTTAACTAAAAAATGTCTTGAGTGGCCAAGCGAAAATCAGGCATCCGTGATCTTTAAGACAGTTGGTTGCTTAAAGAGCTTTCTGAATTACTTTCTTTCTTCATTAAGCGACCACCTGTCCAAGAGTCGTCCCTATAATTACCTTATTTAATGGCCTCTCAAGACAAGCGTGACTGTATTTGTTATTTGTGCATTTCAGGACCTGTCTTATAGACTTCACAACAAAGTTTTTACAAATGGGCTTTTCCAACCTGGTTCACGTGCAAAAGGTAAGCACTGTGTTTAACTCTTTGCATGCTGGGTAATTTTTGTGTGAAAAAATTGTTATCTCAAATGATATGTAATACCCGTACATAATATTTTCTTCCACATTTTGCAGAAATAGAATCAAATTGTCAAACAGTTTAGATCTCATTTTGTTGGGCTTGATCTGGATCCAAACTGTTAGTGCAGATGTAGGCAGAAAGTAATACAGAAAGTATTACTTTCTGCCTACATTATGCTATAACCTGTCTTAAAAATGACATGTTTGGTCATGCATGTATTTCCGTTTTACAGAGTGTTGGATTTAGAGAGGTTTTACTATATATTAGGAAGGTAAAAGGGAGTTTAGAGTGTCTTTGAAGGTATTGTGGGAAATGGAGCAGTTTGGACCTAGTTCTCTACATTTCCCGCAATGTTTTTGAAGGTCATTTGCTACAGGGGTGTCAAAAGGGGTATCTATTGATAAAAAGTGTTAATATTTCCATTGGTGTTTCAGATGCTTCTACTAAAGAACGGAGATTTCGGTAATCAGTCCAAACTGGATGATTCTTACTTCTTGTGGAGCATTGCCTTTTTCCTGAAGTTTGCTCGAAGAAAAGAACTGAACATTGATTTTAAAAACATCAGGTAAGCACATGTTATTTATACTGATAGTGTTAAACTCCAGGTCCCAAGTCATATCCCGGAGTCCAAGTCCCTGGAAATAAAAACAGATCTGACTCCGTAATGTTTTATGTTTTCACTCGACTGTATCATGGACTTGTTTAGAAGGGTAAACAACAGGCTTTATCCACTGCATGTCTCAAGTAAAGTCCCCCGAATAACTGCAGAGACGAATTTAGAAAGCTTTAGGGTTTTAAATGAGGACATGTTGTGTGTTGAAAAGGGAATATTTGAAGTCCTTAGTGTGTTTTGAATTGATCAATATAGGTCATTATTTCCTTTTTCAACAGATAAGCTTCCTAAATAGAGTTTTCAGAGGTATGTTATATAACTATCGATAGGCACTTACGAACGTACCCATTAGTCACGTGATCGAGACGCTTGAAAGGCCCGTTTATCTGCAGTAAAATATAATTGAACGTGCCTCTGCAACCGCGCTATGATTCGGCAGATATTTAGCCGATAAGCCTGGCTGCTTGTCCATTCTATATAAGTCCATGTCTATGGAATGAGATACAGGCTCTTTTCTGTACTGTTCCTATTTCAACACCTTCACCATCTTAGCTGTCAAATGCCTCTTAACTCATTCCTCCACAAACTTTTGTTAGACTAATCCTCAAGGAAATATTCTGATGATACATATAAAAATCTAGGCAAAAGAAATATGCCATTTTTTATTTGTATTGAAACCATTACAGAAAATAGAGCATTTGCTCATTATGAGCAAATGCTTCTTTCCAACAATGATTCCAATATTCATAAGTTATAGAGGGGTTAAAAGGTGCTTGTGTGGAGGAAAAAGTTGAAATAAAAATTAAAAAATTAAAATTTAAACTACATCAATGTTCATTGATTTTGAAAAACATTGCCGTCAGATCACTGTTTACCTATAATCAAGATCAATGGTCTAAATTATGACCAATATAATTGATGTTGTGACATGTTGCTCTTGGTCATTCAGTTGTTATGATCTCACTTTGAGTGGCGTAGGCTGTTGTTGACAGTGCATCTAGATTTACAAATGTCACGACGCTTGATAAGCGTGCGATCTTAAATATTATTTTATCTGTTTCGATATTTTTCTACCAAACCCTATGTTGTGACCATTCATTAGAATCATCTTTTCAAGACAATTCCAATGAATGGTAACAACATAGGGTTTTGGAGAAGTTTATCAATGCTTAGTTAGAGCCCCTGAGGAAAGGGATTCAAAACCTTAATATATAAAATATTATTCACAAGCATATCTGAACTGAGGTACTCACAGGTTACTGCACAACATGAAGCAAATGCTCAAGTACGAACGTATGTCCTATGGACTCTTTTCCTTAATAAAATACAACATTATCACACGAGAATACGGAAAAAAACAAACATGATGTGTAAATAAAACAAAAACATACTTCCCATAAACAAATAATCAGCTACATCTTAACTATTAACCTAGTTTACAACAAGCACCGGTCAAATGTATAAATCTGAGATCTATAGATCAAGACCCAACTTCCCTAAACAGCTCAACTTGAGATTTGACTCAAATCTGAAATTTCAACTTTTCACTATTTGCTCATGATTTTAAGGTCTATTTTCATAAATACGAGTATGTGCCAATAATAAAATTTCGTGGTCAGGCAGTCTTGTTTTACCCTTAGCCTGCAAAACAAAGAGCAAATGCTCCAATTCCTACAATGATTTCAATACAATTCAAAACAGCATTTTTCTTTTGCCTAGATTTCAAAAATCGTTTATCAGATTCTTTCCTTGTGGATTTTACTAAAATTAGCTGATGGAGGAAAGGGATATATGGGCCATGTCACGCGAAAAGGGGCACTCGGACATATAAAAAAAGCGCTGACTCAGCTCTTTTTCAGCGCTATTATTCC
>JAULCE010088877.1:0-20531 GCA_032359355.1 Macoma nasuta | reverse complement strand
GGACTAAAATTTGTTGCAAAATAGTGAAGTCCCAGATCAGACGCCGCCTTGTAAGGCGGCGTCAGATCTGGGACTGCGCTATTTTCAATGGCGCATTTAGGCGACTTCGGCGGTGAAAGAGTTAAAACTTCAGCAGACGAGAGTTTCAGCAGACGCGAACTTTGGCGGCAGTATAAGAGACACCTTATAACTGAATGCGGAAGAGCAGATACTTAATCTGATACTTATTCTTCAAGGGCGAGTAATGTTCATTATTTTGCCATTATGGATAAAGATTTATGACCAAGATTTCACCACCTCATAAGTGGAACTTAGTGGAGCCTACTTTTTAAACCTAAGAATGGCATTATTTCTCAAAAAGTCCCATGTCTATATCCTGAAGAAAAAACCCAGGTCGACTCTACGTAATTTAATAGTACTTAAGTCATTTTTTTTTTTTTCAGATTGTGTACAAAGTGTACCAAGTGACCCAACCATTTCCTCCACAGAAGCGCATTATAGCGCCTTTGCAACTGATAGCTATTGAAAACACTGTAGGAAATTAAGCATTTGCTAGTAAAGAACAAATACTAAATTTTCTAGAATAATTTCAATACAATTCAAAAATAACATAATCTATTGTATTAATTTTCATCAGATTCTTTCCTTGTAGATGAGTCTAAAACAAGCTTGGGGAGGAAATGGTTAAATAATCTATTATTTGTTTTTAACTGAAATGTGACCTAATTTACTCGCGGTCAATGCCTAAATTTATGTGTTGAACAACTTGACTCAAGATTAGACGCAAAGGATCAAAACTTAGAAAATAGAGCGTTGAGCGAATTAGAATATTGACATACAGCTATTGGCACAAACTTTATTCCAAAGATTAAAACATTTTGATGAACAATGAGAATATTTAAATATCTGCAAACCCTGAATTTTCAAATTTGCATGTGGGGTTAAACATCTAAAATCTAGATCAGGCACTGAGTTACTCAGCGTCTGATCTGGTAAAAAGCCGTTTGAATATTATTTTGGCGATCAGCATGATAAGGGTTAAAAGTTTTAAAATATATAAACCCTTAGCACTACTCGATACTGTGATGATAATAGCATACTTCTTATACCCAGATAAGAGTAATTGGGCATCTGGTCCGAATCTAAGTTCTTCCATACTCAATACTTTTGTTTCTTTAAAGGTTAAACACGTTTTAAAAATGTCTCTGAGGAAACATTGCGAAGAAGACAATTTTAGCAGCTGGTCAATGGTTTTGTCAGTGTCGAATCTAATTACTAGTGTTTGAGATAACTAGGTTAATATAGGACATAGAACGCTTAACACTTTACTCCAAATGCTTTTTTAGACCCGTTCACAATGAACATACATGAGGAATAGGAAGATTATCTTGGAGAAAATAATTAGTTTTTATAGCTATGAAAATATCATGGAAAATAGAGCACATGTTTGTTATGAGCATATGCTCCATTTTCCAAAATGTGTCCAATAGTTATTTGCCACAGATGCGTCAAAGGGGATATATATGGAATAAAGGTTTAATGTTACATAGAACAATTACAATATACAGCCCAACCTCATTATCTCAAATGCAGTTCAGTTAAATTTATGCTTAAATCAAAGACTAAAATCTGACCCGAAAATATGTAAGTTATTGTCGTGTGGATACGCATCAAAGTTGTGGGTATTATTTTTGTCGGTTCTGATTATCCAAAGTTCGAATTAAAGACTATGACAAGAGAACTCTACCCACTCCCCTTATTTACAATTTAAGAATACATTGTATTGGCTACTTGGTTGGAACTCAAAAATATGTTAAAAGTACACTGTTTTGAAGAAAATCTTTTAACCCGTTACCCACAAAGATATGCCTGTTGATGCCTCTGTAGCATTTTACTTTTAAAATCAGTGGGAACAGGGGCATTTGCTTGTAATGAGCAAAGGCTCCATTCCCCACAATGACTTCAGAAAAATTCAAATTGTCATTACCCATTCTCCAAGATATTGTTTTTACAATATTGCATTGTAAATGAGGTATTTAGTTAAACTTAGGTGACTGAAATCGACATTGCCAACAAGTGAAGTCCCAGATCAGACCCCGCTTAGAAGGATTAGGGTTTGATCAGAGACTTCATTTTTTTGCAACAAAATTTTATCTGAAAATAAAGGTTTGGGAAAAGCCAAAGTTTATTTAATTATTTCGTTAAAATATTTAATCCATAACTTATTACAAGACAATTTTATATTTGACCGCAACAAGGGTTGAACGTAACACTATTGTATAAATCATGTTCATATTTATTATTTTCTCTTTAAGACAGGTGAAATACAATTATAAACAAAAAGTGTACACATATATTCTATGAAACTAAAAATTCACATTAACACAATAACACCATGAACATTTAACCCTTTTATTCGCAAAAGAGTTTTTTAGCGCCTCAATAACTGATGACTATTGAAAACATTTTAGGAAATGAAGCAATTACTCGTAACGATCAGCTCCATATCCTACAATGGTTTTAATATAATTTAAAAATGGTATCTTTCTTCGGCCTAGATTTTCAGATTTTTCATCAGATTTTTCCTTGTGGATTAGTCTAAAATATCTGGTGGAGGAAAGGCTTAACCCTAACCCATTGGTATGGCATTATGTTACATGACTTCCGATTTCAAAAAAAAACAAAACTTGCGGTCTTTCTCAATATCACCTGTCAAGTATCTCGGGTTCCAACTCTCCTACCTATCTAGCAACAGATCCTTTTCAACACTAAGTAACCAATGTGTGATAAAATGATGCTTAATGTTTCAAAATTATACTGACACCATCACATTTTTTACCTGAATTTTACAGAAATTATATTTCAGTGTCAACAGTTTGGATCTCAGATCAAGTCCCACGTTTTGTTGGGCATGATCCGAGATCAAAACAGTTTGCAATAGTAATAAAGAATTTGCAATACATTGTGTATTAATGAATTGTCAACACGTCCCGTCTATAGTGTTGAAAAGGTTTCCTGTGAAAAATCACACTTTTGCCCATAATGAACAGGCATAACAAATACTCATGTGCGTCAATTTTCAAATTAGTTTCTTCTGTTGCAATTTTTTATTTGTAAAAGTAATCCGTGTCAATAAGTGTTAATATTGCTGAGATGCCGAGTTACACAGAGTCTCACCTGAATATAACCTGCTGACAGTCATCGAGCAACAAGATTGGGAGCAAAATCTTAAATTGAAAGTTTTACTCATGAGCTTCAGAAAAAATATTGATAAATTAAGGACAGTGGCATGACAGTTGTTTTAAGATTAATTTAATCATTGATTATTTAATACAAGCCTGAACAAAAAGACAATGACCAGTGAAAAGTAACTCTTTCACCACAATAGGCAACTAAATTCACTATTAAACAGTGCAGTCCCAGATCAAACGCCGCCTTGGAATTGCGGCGTCTGTGCTGAGGCTTCCCTGTTTGTCATAACGTTTGAGGCATATGATTGAGGAATCTATATTCCAAAGATTAATTTACATCAACATGATCCCTTCTTCAATTCGTTAACACCATTGTATCTGTAATGATTTACAGACAACTCTTTTAAGATTAGAGTCAAAAGGGTACAGTTTTTAATGCAGTGTGAGATTGATCTTAAGCAACATATTTGTGTCCACTCCCACAATGTAAACATTAAATTTAAATTTATTAAAGCGTATTTTGTTTATAATTTTAAGGTACACAACCATTCTAAGATACTTGGGCTTGCCTGTGGCACAATAATGCAGGGGCACAAAAGGCCAATTTGAATGGTTTTGAAAATGTTGTGGAAAATGGAGCATTATGAGCAATAGCTCCATTCCCTACAGTGTGTTCAAAAGCGAAAGAGGCATTAACTAGAAAATGTGTGCTTAGGACACAGATGCCCCCACTTCCGCTTTGTAAAAAATGCCAATTTTCACAAAAAATAAAGGGGCAGTAACTCCGAAATTACTTGATCAAGATATTATGGTCACAAACATGTGTGTAAAGTTTGGTGAGAATTGCACAAATATTAGGAATTAGATCATACTAAAACTTCGGGACAGACGGACGTACGGACAAGGGCAACTCTATATGCCTCCGCTTTGTAGGGGGGGGGGCATAAAAAGATAATGTGACTATGTGGTAAAGGCCCAAATGGAAGTTAAGGTACTCTTAATGAGTAGCTGCTTGAAATAAATTTGATACTATATTTGTTTTTAATTATCATTATAAAGGGATTCACCCGACGTGTCAATCAAGTTTGTTTATAAACTGCGTTTTATCCAATCGTGGCCGTTGGAAAGCACATGGTAAATTGTTGACCTATTTTAAACAAAAGAGCACATGGCTTTTGTTTGTGAGCATGTTTGTGAGCACTTGACCTCGGTATGAAAAGAAAACCTTGGTACAACAATAGGAGGAGGAGCTAGCTATACGTTTTAGGAAAGAAGCGGAACCGTCCATTTATATCATATGTACACGTATTTGTGCTTTTTACAAACAGTGTAGACCCAGATCAGACAGCTTCTACTGACAAATTAGGATATGCACTGTTTGCCTGTTGGAGTGAGTGTTACCTGTCTGCCAAGTAAATGAATTGCCTTACCTATATTCTTATGTAAACACTTCATATGATAAATAAAGCACGTTTTACGGTTTATAAAACACGTCATATGACTAATAATGCACATCTTATGATTCTAAAGCACACTATATGGGGTTTGAAACACATCATGCGGTTTATACACACTTCATATGGTTAATAAAGCACGTTTTATGGTTTATAAATCACGTCATATGACTTATAAAGCACGTCCCATGTTTTTAAAGCACGCTATATGGGGTTTAAAACAAATCATGCGGCTTAAAAACACATCATACGGTTTATAAAGCACATCATTAGATTTATAAAGCACGTCTTACGATTTGGAGAGTTTTGATTCACTTCGTGCACCATGTACACTTTAGAAATAACAGTATCAATACACTTTCTATAAGAGTACGATTTCGATGTAACCCTTTCCTCCACAAAAGCGACTTTTATTGCCTCTTAACTGACGATTACTGAAGAATGTAGGAAACCGAACCTTTGCTAGTAACACACATAATATTATGATCTTAAGTCTAGTCAGAGACAAGCATGCTCAACCCTGAAGGGGTCGACTGTGTCTTTTATATATACCTCTGAACCTCCATACCAGGAACACGTTATGTTTATTTGCATATCACAATAAAAGTTCACCGAACGTAATATGACGCTACTGCTCAAACATTTTGACTTTTTTGCCCAGTTTTACATAATTTGCATCATGTTATTTCCATCTGGATTAGTCTTAAAATCGCATAATGAGGAACAGTTTTTATAGCTTTCTTTGGCCAACCGCCGCTGTGTATTGCAGTACAATGAGTTATGACATAACTCGATACGAACTTGAAAACAATGTTCCGTCTTTGTTTTCTGTTACGTCCTCAATATTCAAATATTATTCTGTCGCCTTTATCAGCTCGTTCTCGAATGAAAAATACCATTTTTGGTTCGCGAACCGGGTTTGATTTTCACTAAACGTCTCGTGTTGAGATTGTGCTCAGACTAAATATATCAACTTTAGATTTCTTATTTTATTTGATATTTGCTATCCATTTTTCACTAGCAGCCAACATGCCATTGCAGTAGCTCTTTTATCACTGCAGATATCTGAAGCGAAAAGTTGAGTTCTATCACGATCACAGTTCGAGAGTGTTGTGTTTGTTTTGGGAGAGTCATAAAATTGTGATTGTATTTAGCCGTTTAGAAAGCCAAAAAATACTTAAACTAAATTAGGAAATGAAATAACCGGTCACGCTCCGGTTCGGATGGGGGTTAAATAATGCTTAAACCGGTAAAAAAGCGCATCATGTGTATTTTGAGAATGTTGACCCAGTTCGTAGGCAATACCCCAAGCTACCCCCCCCCCTTCCAAAAATATATATATAAAAAATAAAAAAAATTGGTCATGCCGATTTGAGTCAAATTCGATTCGGTTCCGGTTTGGCTCCTCAGTTTCCGGTTCCAATTTTATTAGTTTCTGATAAAAGGACCAAACACGATTATGATATTTATTCGATTCCGACGCGGTTCCGAACCTGGTTTCAATTTTATGAATAAATTTCCATACCGTAAACATTTGGAATAGCCCGTGTGTGCCAAAACAAGTTTAAATTATTTACGAAAAGGTTTCATCACTAACGAATGTACTTTAGCGGCTCGTAAAAGCTCTGGTGTCCGTTTTCGCTTTTTCTTAGTATGTTTTCTATATCTGATGCAGATTAAGGCTACCCTTATACAATTAAAGATCCATATTTGGAGATGTGGCATTTGCAGTTATCTTAACGACATGTGTTAACCCTTTACTTTTGACGCCTTTCCAGCGGATGAATATTGATAGTGTTGTGGGAAAATTAAGCCCTTGCTTATAATTAGCAAACGCGTCACGAATAATTACGATTTCAAATCCATTCAGGAGTGTGTTTTTCTTGTTCATGGATATTCATCCTAATCATCAAATTGTTTCGTTGATGAAAAGACTATAAAAACTGGGCAAACCCAGAACTTTGACCGCGTCTTTGGATAATCAGGGTGGATGATTTTAAATAAGCGAATAATGTAAAGGGCATAAAGCAACACATTTTGCCACATACCAATTAGTTTGGATATAAAGTGAATTTGGGGTAACTCGAAGTTCTTAGTGACAAAACTGCCATTTTGTGTATTTACGTGTTTTGTTTTCTTATTATGTCGTCGACATGTCCGATCTAGTTATCCTCCAGGTTATATGCGAAACTGATAAATTATTTACACAATTTCTATATTTCTATACGAAACCCTTTGAAGTGATCGAGCGTTAGAATCAACTTTTTGACGATTAGACGATGCTAACGATTGGTCACACGAAAAATTTATCGTAAAGAAGTCATGATTTTATTTAAATAACATGCTTTCCCTAGAGCTCTATGTGTTGATCTATTGTATAAAATACGCGTTGTCAACTGGCTAAATGCAATTTCCAGTGAGACTAACATGGTAGATCAAGATCGGCATCCGCGTTTTCAAACGTTGTTTTGATAGATTACTGTTTGAAGACCATATTTGCATTTGAAGAGTGATAAACAATGAAAAAATGTTTCAGACGCCTCCTCTGAAATAAGTGGCTAATCTCGGTTCATAAACACATTCGTTTATACAGTTTCTGTAACAATCAAAGTTAGATCGATGGTATAGGGCCAATGTACACGAAAAGTAAATGTAAGAGTAATTGGCTATCTTTTATCAGCTTTTATATAACAAGTTTAAAATGTATATACATGTGATATTTTGCCCCGCCATAATACCATTAAAAGAAGCCCATCTGCTTTTTTGTATTTAATTGACACAAGCCTGTTTTTGATTTAGTAATACAAAACATGTCGTTTAGTTTAGTAGTATTTTGTTCACGTTTAGTCTCATCAGTTTGAACCAAGAGAACAGGCATTAGTTTGCACTGCCCACATCCCATGAAAAATATAACATTTGAATAGACATTATTGGAACATGCGATTTAAATTTCTGATAGTTGATGAGATGAATGTTGAGTAGGAGGCGTTTGATCAAACGACATTTAAGTCAATTTTGTCGACATATATATGAACAGGCAAACATCACAAACGACACGTGTGTGAACATTTGTCAGCATAACGATATTAACCCTTCACTCCATCTACGTCTTGTTTGACCCTTCAACGGATTACTATTGGAAACATTGTGGTTAATGGAGCATTTCCTTTATCCCACTTTGCACTTTGCCATTTTTATGAGAACAGTCATACTCCATTTAGTATGGCTGTTATGACCACCGCAAAATGTTGATATCCTTTTGAAACAAAATGTCGGTTGGAATACTCTCAAATAGTGCGTGTTTACTGATAAGAAAAGCAAAAATAGGTAGGTTTAGTCCAAGGTACACACACACTCACGCAAATATAACTTTTTTTTATTGAAGGTCTTTCTTACAAAAATACCATGTAAGCATGTGAGCTAAATAAAATAGACAACAAATACTTAAAATATGTAATTCATTTCCATTCTATATGTTACATGTAGAAGGTTCTTCGAAAACAGGGTTTTTAATCGTGTTTATCAAGAAATGTCTGATAAAGAGATGTCTAATTGCCAGTGATAAATAAGATCAAAGTAATGGACTCTTGATTCTTAAGTGTGCAAAAAAGTGTAGAACCTTACCTGACGCCGCGTGTAAAAAGCTACGACGTATTTGATTATATTGTACCGTCTTAATGTTATAACAACTTTCTAAGAGCATGTGTCGATATTCCTAAGTCCTAACACCTTTCACCACAAATATAAAAGTCTGTGTCCGAAGCCTTAGCGGTATTTGCGTAAGAAATGTGTATATGCTCTACATATTGACAATTCGATATCGTAGGAGAGACGCTAATTGTTTGCGTTTAAAGGCTAAGGTAATGCAAACAATATGCATATAATTTGAAAACATGACATTTTTTTCTAGTCATTTTTGTAGATGGTATTACGTGGCAAATATTTCGGAGTTTGATAAGAAACCGACTTATTCGGCGTCTGATCTGGCTCCAAAATGTTAATCCTGTAAGACAGATGCCAGTGTTATACGCGTCAGACGGCAAAATATATCGTTTCTCCTACAGTAGGACAACTTACATTCTTTACTCGTTTAAACTCTAATGCTACGCAAACTATATGCAAATAAAATGACAACATGACAAATGTCTGGTCTTTTATAATATTGCACTTATATATGACTATATTGTTTGAACAGGTAAACAGTGCTCACTTCTCACTGTCTAACAGATAAGAAAGTAAAAAAAGTGTATCTACCTTTTTGCATTTTGGTCATTTAGAGCCCTCTGCGCAGAAACATAGTGTTGGTGTTTGTTAGTTCCACTAATTCTACATGAAAAATTTAAACAATTACCTGAACTTATCGCTATCACTTGAATATCTAAGCTATCTAGATCAAGTGCGGCGATTCAATGAGAATTTGCTACTCCAAAACAGCACATCACTTGTAAGGAGTAGTCAAAGAGCTTTAAGATCCGTAAATAGTCATATACCTACTCGATTACATCAATACGAATTATGAGTTTGGCACTCGGTCAATTGTTTCAAGGAAGCACTATTCTTGTGATTGAAAGAGGGTATATACACTTATTATTAGAAGCATGCACATTAAACTTTATAATATACATATTTCATTAATCCATTCCTCTTTTAAGTCAACCACAACTCATAAGATGTCGTATTATAATGCATCTTTGCTTGTTCCTTCACAATTTTTTCCAAATTTGCATAATCTATACTGTATATGTGTTTGTCCACAAGTGCGTGATCTGAATTAATTTAAATTAAGGTATAATATACATGATAGTCATCGGTTCAACTAAAAACATACGTAAACCTTGGTATTATAAGTTGTAAAATTTGTAATGTGCACATTGTAATTATACAATGACAGAAGTTCTTCAGATCAACTGAATTTTGTTTTCATGATTTATCTCCCCTAAAACCTATACAAAAGTATCTCTTGAATATATTTTAGTATAGTATCTAAGTATCTCACGAATCTCTTCTTGATCTGCATGTCGAACGTCTTCCCTACACATATCTACCTTATGCAGATGCATAAGGCGTTTTACTCAGTCCACTAATACAGTAGACAGTACCTTCGGTCCTTTGATTATAAATTTAAACTGAAAAAGTGATAAACATTATCGCATTAGAGATCTTTTACATTTTGTTTATTCGACGTAATTATCTTTAAATAACAGCTTTTGTTTTGTCAAAATAAGATCAATGATGAAAGGTGAAGATTCAGTTAGATCGACTTAATAAAAAAATGACTTCAAATTGTGTCCAATCACCGTTAGTTATTGTCTACTTCCGGCAAACTGGGAGTACGAGAGGGCGTTATCGGCCTCACATAATAGCCGAATTAAGCTTGCGATGTGTGTGAGTTGGCGATTCTAAACTTTCTTTGTTGTGATATACTGCAATATGAATTATGTATATTTAATAAGCTTTAATATAGATACCATGAGATTGCTTTAAAAATTCGTGCTTTGTCGGGAAACAATAAACGCGTTTTGGAAGACAATTTATGTTATTATATATTATAAAGTGTAGGCATAAACGATCCCACAAGAACGATTGTGTTTGACCTGGAGAATGTTAAAACGGCGTGTCGCAATGTGATAGCCGATGAATAAATACAGAGGAGAAAACACATCAATTTATTGAGGATCGCAGGTATTTAAATTATTATGTTATTCCATATTGGCTTGAAAGGTCGTTTATTTGCGAAAACTGTATTATATATTTACGTTCTTGTGAAGTATGGCAAATATTAAGGAAGCCAGTTGTTTCTTTATTGAGCTATTTTTCATTTTAACAAAATGACATTTTTTTGTGTTTAGGAAGAAATCTTGCGATATATATATATATGCAAGTCACTAACGTTCTTGTGAATTAATGGCTTATATTATAAGAACCAGTTGGTAATTTGTTGAGCTATTGAAAATGCGGAATTATGTTAATTTACGTTTTAATCGACATCGTTTCGGCTGGTTAAATCGTATATCAAGGTTCAATGTTGAACTGTGTGTGGTTTTTGAGAGTTTTGAACCATCTTATACACTATATCCATATAAATTGGTCGTACAGATTCAATATTATTCCTGCTTCGTTCAGATTCCGATTTATTTTTGATAAGTTTTCTACGTGGTTCTTTACAAAGCAAACGTGATTTTTATAAGCACTTGTAAAAGCCAAATTGTGAAAATGACGGTTACGTGGTTTGGAAATTAACCCAGGACATATGTAAACGTTCTTGTGAATTATGGCTAATATTATTGAAAGCAGGTGGTAATATATTGAGTTATAACTAATGCGTACACATATTTTGTGAAAAAAAGTGCTGAACTTTATTAAATCGACGTTTTATCGGCGTCGTTCCGGCTCGCTGCCGGTTGAATTGCAGAACTTTATGGCGTATAAATTCTAAACTCTCAGAAACTACATTATGTGCTTTGAGTGGTTTCTGAAAGTTTCGAACCGTCTCATACAAAATATCATCCGAAAACGTTTATACCGATTCAATATTAATGCTCTTTCATTCAGATCCCGGTTGATATTTAATTAGTATTCGTGCTACCCGTATCTTTTTGATGAAGCGTAAATAAACTTGTTCAATGCATGTAAGTGCCGAATTGCAAAACTGACTTTTACGTGGTTTTGAAAAAACGGCAATTTATGTTTGTATTCAATATTTTGTGAATTATGGCAAATGTTATGGAAACCAGTTGGTAATATATTGAGTCATTTTAAATGCGTATACATATGAAGTTAAAAACATACATTACTGAAAATATGTAAAACAAATTGTATAGCTTCTGAGATTTTTGAACCGATTCACAGGCTATATTTTGCAACTGGTTCTAGACTACTTCACGATGAAAGTATTCAATAAGTAGGAACATTATTTAAGAGAACGGCAAACCCATTTTCTATCACTTTGTAAACATTTCCGAAAATGGAACATATGCTCGTTATGAGCACATACTCCATTTTCCACAATGGTTTCAATGGTCATTTTTTACAAAGGCATCAAAGAATGTATATGTTAATAATTAAGAGCGGAAACAAAAAACTTCTTCTTGCTAAGATTAGATCATACCAGTATACCAATGCCTGGCCCGTCCATAGACAAAGCCTATTTTCATATCAGTTTGACGCCTTATGTATTATGAATTTATGATGTCCTTCGGCTGGCTTGCAACTAGGGCGGATGTCACATCTAATAGTTAGCCGGGCGTCGCGAAATGATTGCAATACTGTCGAAGCGACGTAAAACCCAAAATTAACAAAAGACAGATGTAATTGTTTTACAGGCAATACAATCGAAATCGGAATCGGAATCAAACATAAACCGACTCAAAGACGAATCGAATCGGCATGGCCTATTATGAGGGCATTTGGCATACCTACCGTTCCAAAACTATCATTAATCGCACGAATCACTCTATAAAGCTCATCATATGACTTTTAAGAGTTTTGAACTGACTTGTCAGCAATATTTAACCGAACTGGAGTTAAACCAGTAAAATCGTCAAAATAATCAGTTACGGTAAACTTTAAATATTATCCTTAGGGTATTTACATGTGATCTAATTGTCACGTTGTTTTCCTCTCATTCGGCAGCTACGATGTTTTCATCTTAGCATAAATGTAGAACTTTCTAAATGGCTGGTATGAAAATATGTGTTATCTATTATTGATACGTGTTCTAATATTTTTCAATTGACCATTTAACCTTTTGGAAGCCTTTTGAAATTGAAATAATTATAATAATAAATAAATACAATTTGGCTTTTCCAAAACTTTTATATTGTTAAAAACGAGTAAAATCTGACCAGACACCGCATTCTTTGTGGCGTCTGTCTGGAATACACCAGATTATAACACTGATTTAAGTCGTGTATTACGGTGAAAATGTTAACAAAATAAAGCTTGAGGCACAATCTGCTTCTACAGTTTAAAAGGGATGTCATTGAAACTTTCTACACATGATCACCGCCAAGTGTACTTGTTCATGACGTACTTTTGCACGGGTCTATGCATTGTTATTGCTCTTGGATATGGCTTTACTGTGCAACATTGCTGAAATGGGAATATACTCCTGTGACAACTCTTTCATTCATATTAGGGTGGGGTTCGGGTGTATTTTGCCACATTAAGTGAGTATTCTAGTTAATGTTGTGACAGCAGTGAAGCATACCGGGGTGCTTGCTTGTATTGTAAACAACAATTTGTTGCCAACAGGGATTATCAAACTGTTATAATTACAACCAGTCAACACCACTCACTTCTGGGATCCTAGTAGGTTGACAACTTTTTGAAAGTATTAGTTTACGATACGTGTACCAATGAATAAATGTTAAAGATCAATCGTCAAGGGGTATCTGACATGAAATAGAGCATAAGCCAATATTTGTAAATGTGTAAATTTAAGACTATGGATAGCTTAATGACCAGTGTTTGATTTCGACTTTAAAAATATAAGTTCTGTACGTTTACTGGCAAGGCACATGATTGACAGTAAAACCTGTCTGTAGTATTTTGTCATTGTTTTATGAAAGGTGGCAGCTTAAAGTGGGACGGAATATTTTATATACAGAACGTCTCATTTCCAGCTTTCCGCATTAAGATTGTCCTGCTTTATCATTCCTAGCCTCCCATAGTTTTCTCTTATGAATACTTCTTCAGACTCCGTATGCAACAACAGGGCCATAGGGTTTTCGGTCCCACCCTGAAATTGACATTGAAGGAAGTCCGATTCCTGGTCACGTTATACTCATCCCATAAAGCCTATCCAACAAACAGGATATATATATCACCTTTATATTAGGCAAGCTAAAACTACCGATTGGCACGTATATACTTCCCTACTATACTATTGAATACCAAAAGAGAATCTTTCTACAAAAATCGTTATTACACTTTAACTTATTCAGGTCACTGTGTACTTAATGGCTTTCAACAGACCTGCATTATAACGTTCAGGTTTATATACCATTTTCACTATTTATCATTGGCAATTAAGTAACCCCTCCTATGAAAATGACATCCAATATGACCTTGAATATACGTGTCATCAGTTTACTTATTGAGAATGACATGCAAACAAGGTTACCCAAATTTCTTCACCAAATGTCATGCCATCTGTCAAAAATTACCATCAGCCCAAAAAACACCCCTATTTTTACCCAAATGTCACAAAATCACTTTAGTATTTGAGAAATACGTCTTAAAAATATGCACTTCAAATAAAATAATTTATTCATATCTTAATTTAATTATTATTAACTAATCAGTAAACTGGGATTTGTAAACCTTAGCTACGGATTCCATGTACAATTATCTCGACCAATCTGTCTGGGTCTTTTTATTTGTGTTCGATTTACCTGTTCAAACCTTTTTAAACAAAATTTGAAAAACAATCCTATAAAGAGATAACCTGTATTGGCTGTACATAATTCTTTTGGCACAGGAAAAATCACATTTGAACCAATTTTATGGTCCTCAAAACTACCGTAGGGTGACTAAAACCCTGACAATGACAAAATCCCTGAAGCGTTATCACTTCCGATTTTTGCATATTCAATTGAGTTTGTTTTTTATTTTATGATTAAAATGCCCCTGATGAATATAGCTAAGACACCTGAATCAGGTGCTTTACTCCAATTTGCGATGCTTTTTGTAATAAAACATTAAAAATTGACGGATAGCCATTAAAACGTGCTCTCTGTGGCTCTTTGAACTAGTCCATCCGTCCCCACCACAAGGACCCAGTCCAGGTTTTACATTATGCCAATATCGAATTTCAAACTCAACAGCACTTTAAAAATCATGACTAGCGATTTAATTGGTACGTATCATTGTTTTAATGCATGTTGATACCAGTTCACGTCAATACATCAGCTAATATAAACAATTATTGTATATTTTCATATTATGCATGGTTTCCAATGCATGTGTTGACACGGAAAGCACGCGTTTAAGTTCCACAACAATATCACGCCGTATTTGTACGGAGTCGAGGAAAATATGTCGTAGTTAAGGGCCGATTTTTGTCGTGGAGCTGTGGCACGCGTTTTAGACGCGCGAACAACCGGAACTCTTTTTTACAAACGTAAACACTGAAGTTAATCGGAATCTGGCTCATGCAAATAATTTCCGTTAACAAAACTAGATATGAAATTATACAACTTCATCCTCCTGCAAGTATTTCACTGATCCGTTAGCCGCGTTGCACGTAACGTTCCGAAATCTCCCGACCCATTTCAAGGTCTCTCGTAATTTCGATCGAGTAAGAATCAGATTTATCAAATCCGCTTTAATTTACATGCTTGTTGTAAAAATGCCTTTCTTTGGTAAAATAACTCAAACGAAGCATAGGGAGAGCTCTTAGCTTCACTTCTGATCAACGGTTAATTGATTTTCATTTTCAAATCGAGGACAGCGAAAAGTAACCGACGTTTCAAATGCCATTCTTGTAGACGAGGACGGTGTGGTAGTATCGATTTTAACCACGTCTCATAATACACATTCTCTTATGACGTTCGCGTGACGTTGGCGGGGTTATGGCGAAACCTCTATCGGTGATTAGTCTCGAATATAGCACTTAAAAATATTCATTCGTACTGAATTTCTACGGTAACGATTCATGAAATAGATTGACACTGCATGAATACAAATAATTACGTGGGTCATCCAATAAATAGTGAGACTGGATTCATATTTTTTGAACTAATAAAGGTATTGAATTAATTTTATGTGTAGGTCTTACGTCAATCTTTTATGTATTTAAACATTTCAAACAAAAGGAAAAGTAAATTCACGATACTTGTTGCTAAGCAACCAAATAATGTAATGTTTGTTTGTTTGGCCACGTTAAAGTAAACCTTTGCCATGGTTACAGTGCTCTTCCAATTGTTACACTGATGATACAGAAGTGAAGCATGGGTGGTTTCTTATTCCTCCATCGAAGAGATAGCCACAAAAAACAAATTTTAAAGCAATATTAATGAAACAAAATGCAAATATTTCGACACAATATCCTTTTCATGTTTCAGGTAATCAATATGCTCTAAATATAATTGATCATATGTTTTAAAAAGGAGACATATACTTTTTTGTTACTAAAAGATATTTGACACATCCGATAGAGTTTCAATTTACTTGAATGATTAATTTGTTTTGCGTTGCTAAGCAATTAAAGAATGTGCATGTCTTATTTTGTATGAAAATGGACATGCTCTCGTTTCTCCGGTTGCTTAGCAACAAGTCAAATGCATTTTTACTTAAGTGTAGAATCAAATATTTTATAGGCAAAGAGTATCTCTATCATATTTATGTTCACATTTACCGATATCATTTGTAGTTTACATACTGCTATACCAGCCTCGCTATTTATTGAATGACCCTCGTAATAATTTATGTTCTATTTCCAGTTGGCCGCAATTGGTATATGAAAACAATAATAAAGGTTATTGTATAAAATCGGTCTATATTTTAGTTTGGGTTTCATTGCTGTAGGCGGAAGACCACAACATTTCAACCCAAACAAAAATATAGGCCGATATTCATACAACAACCTATACTACCTGTAAAATAAGACCATTTTTATTGTAAGGATTGTGGGTGTGATATTCATACAACAACCTATACTACCTGTAAAATAAGACCGTTTTTATTGTGAGGATTGTTGGTGTGATATTCATACAACAACCTATACTACCTGTAAAATAAGACCGTTTTTATTGTGAGGATTGTGGGTGTGATATTCATACAACAACCTATACTACCTGTAAAATAAGACCATTTTTATTGTGAGGATTGTGGGTGTGATATATCAAACCCTCTTTATAGGAATATTTGGGTCGAAATGATATAAAAACAGGCGAACATTGGATTATTTAGTACAATATTCGGTTGTGCATGTGATGCATAAAATATGTGCAAAATGGCAGTTTAGTGCTTATATTGCTTACAAACTTTGAGAAAATTACAACAAACGCAGATATGATACTTTTGAATGACTTACATATTGCTTAGTAATTTACAGAATGAGTATGTATGTTTTCAATGATTTTAACAAGAGTCGCTTAATTTATCGCAGCATTGAAAGAGAATGTTACATTTAATTATTTAAAGCACATACTATGCTCAGAAAAAGGCAGACTATATAAGAAATAACGAAAAACAGGCCGGTCACCATTTTACCTTTGGCTGATTACTTTGTTCGCCAAATGCTCAAATTAACAAGATATTTTATCGGAAATATATTTATCTAAAAAAGTGGATTTGGATCTGCTGTGACGGAAAATAACATTTCAGGGTTCTCTATTTAGATCACTGTCTACTTAATGGCTTTCCATAAACCTCTTTTATATCGTTTACTTTTTGATCTACAGACTGCCAAACAGGGTTACCCCAAATTCTTCACTAAATTCATTTCATCTGTCAAATATTATCATTAACACAAAAAGCACACCTAATTTTACCCCAATGTTATAATATAACTGCATTATTTTAGAAATGCGATGCAAAGATATTCATTTCAAATAAACAAATAATTCACATCTTTGTTTCATTTTTAATCAATCAGTAATCTGGGATTTGTAAACACCAGCTACTGATTCCGTGTACTTTTTTCTTGATCAATCGGACGCATTTAGTGGACAGGCATCTCATGAAAGCGACCGTCAAAGATTGAAAATCTGAGAATCAGATATGTTTTTATCAGAAGTCAAAAGGCCTGAATCGAGCTCTCTAATTAGATAGGCCACCGCCATCCACTTATTGAACATTGCGCTTAATATGGAATTACACGAACATAGTTTTTTCATAAAAAGTATGCATATATGAAAGAGAGGTATGTAAAACAAAAAAGCGGGTGTTACATACTGTTGATTATTAATAGAAGACGTTTATAGCATTGGACAGTTACAAAATACCTTTGTTGAACAGGTGTTCCCCAGGCGTACATATTTAATGACAGGACATCATTTTCAATGGTAGGGGAGTCAATGTTATTATTGTAGCATATGACTCGTGGAATACATTTTCTACGTTAAATATAACCACGGAGGTACAAATTATATGAGAGTTCATATTCGCCATTTCACCGGCATCAAGCTCTCCAGATTTGATCTTAGACATGAGCTTTATGTCACACTATTCGACGATTTGACACCTTATCTCAAGCTACACTTTTTACGCATCTGTTTCAAATTAGTTTTAGAGTTATTGTGGGAAATGGAGCATTTGCTCATAAAAAAAAACAGCTCCGTTTTCTATAATAACTGCACAATAACTCAAAATTGACATGTGTCATTGTCCTGAATATTCTTTCATTTAGTTATATGTTTTCGATGTGGATGTATTCATAAAGCATATAAGGTAAAGGCTTAAACCTAACTCATTTATCCCATGCCGATAAGACTCGATACTTACCAGCTGCAAACGTGTCGCTACCGATATGCAACGTCTGTATTTGAAGAGTGTTAAACAATGAAGAAGTCTTTCGGACGCAGTGCCGTAGTCTCGGTTTATAATTTGTACGTCTACACAGTTACTGCAATGATCAAACGTTTGATTGCAAGTATAGGGTCAATGTTCATTAATACTTAATATACGACATATTATAAACGTGTTTACCTGTGATGTTCACGACCCTCTATAATCACCTTGACAGAAGCTAATCTGTTATTTTGAAATGAACTGTTACAACCCTGTATTTGAACAGTGATATCAAACATGTCGCTACGTCTACTAGTACTTTGACCACGTGGGGTCTAACCAGTGCAACTGGCACAATTTTGCAAAGTGGACAGCCCATTTAACAGATATACTTTGAATAGTCGACATTTCAATGTACGACAATTAAATTACTGATTATGTTGAGCCAAGTGTTTAGCAGATTTTTTAGCCGACGTCATTCACGCTTTCAACTTGGTTAATGAGACGACATACATTATTAAAACAATCGCCACTTTTGTGGACGGCATTTGATAACAACTTAACACATTACTACGTTATAAATAGTCCTTTGCATGCCTCTGTCGCAGATTACTATTGAAAACATTGTATTAAATAGAACATATGCTCATGGCGTGCAAATGATCAATTTTCCAGGATGTTAGTAAATCCATATTTAACTTTAACGTTTTTTTTCTATCATTTTGCCACGATGCTTATATAATCTTAATATGCATCACATGATTTCCATGTGATTAGGTCAAAATATAAACTTTATGTTAAGGTTAAACAATCGATACACAGGCGTCGAGTGTCATTATTCAACACAGTTTAACAACAAAATGCATACAAGTATGATATTATTTACCTCCAAAAAATTGATAAATATTGTTTATAGCCTCTCCTAAATAAGATTCGGTCGAATCGAACTCATACAGTGCGTGCTTACTGATTAGACGCAAAATAGATAAGTTAGGTAAAAGGTACACCCAGGCTGGTAGCTCGTCAATATCACATCGTGTTTAAGGTATGACACAAATATCACATATGCATACGATATGAATATAATTATAATCTGTATGTGACACGTAGAAGATTCTTCAAACACCATCCTTTAAATTTTCATTTAAAAACTATGGTATGATGCAGAAGAATCTTAGCTCCTGTTTATTTAGCATCTGAAAAGAAGCTGTCAAATTGTCATTGAAAGGACTCAGAGCAATGTGTCGTGCCAAAAAGTGTATAACCATGCATGACGCCGAATAGGCAAAGCTGTGACTTATTTTAGTCTATACCTTTTCCTCCTGCATTAAATGACTAGGCTTCTTAGAGCTGGTTACAGTTACGTGTCTATGCATGTGACCATTCCAAAGTATTTCACTAATATACGACTATAATTATTCACTATACCAAACGTGTTTGCCGCATCAGACGCTCCTTATTAAAGGCGGTCTGTGACCGACGACTTGACTGTAAGCCAATGAATTTGAATAATCAGACCTTATTTACCTGTCAATATAATTCACGTTTTAAAAATATTAAGACCTAATTTCAAATTGATTGCAGACGCAAATTTAAAAGTTGGTGTCGTAAGCGTTAGTAATTGTTTGACTTATTGATTGTGTTTCCTATGCGGTAACGATTTTGAAACACGATCTTTTTGATGTGCAAAACGACGACGCTTCCATGAAAAAAATGTTGGTTGGGGTAATCTTAAGCGATTGATCAAAATATAAAGATAACGAATTCAATGAAATGACCAGGAAAAAAGCTTACGGTGCTGACAGGCTAACTCGAATAACAGTTCAGTGCAATAGACAAAAGTTATCTGGTTTGACTGAGTACGCGGGACGTTTTAGCTCGCTACAGCTCGTCAAAACCCGTCTTCCAACGCCTCACCAAATATACTTTTACATTTACGGCACTAACCTGATGTTCTATATCTCCTTTCTATCGTTTAAACCTCGATATATAAGCTTACTAGACTAAAAACTAGTGCAGCGATTCCATGAGAATTGACTTCTCATAAACAGTTGTTACAACACCTTGGTAGAGTCGAAGAGTCGAAAGAGCCAGCCTGTAACGAAGTATTTCGACCCCCATCGAATAATGACTCCCTGGTCACTATTTGATGTCGAAAAGTGACTCCCCGGTCATAATTCGACGTCGACAATTGACCCCCGGTCGTAATACTATGTCTCCCCCACATGTAGTAAAACGCACCCCATCGAAAAGTGACTCCTTTTGGCAAAGTTAATGTTGACCTAATAAGGTGAGTTACTCCGACGTGATATCCATGCATTTGCATAAATATGTGTTTTATTATGTTTTATATTATTTATTAATTAACGATATCGTGTTATACTATATACAGTCAGAGTTACAACCCTTTTGATGCATGGCCATGTGCAGT
>JAULCE010088876.1:0-31902 GCA_032359355.1 Macoma nasuta | reverse complement strand
AAATTGAATCGAAACACTAACAAGGTTAAATAATCAAGCGGACGCCGACTACTCCAGCAGCCGACAATTATATTAGCACGGTAAAAATATATGTTTTTTGAGTCATGTAAGGGTCATATATGAATGGAACGCAACGGGGTGCAAATAACTAGCCCTTAGCCTGCTATTCGTGACTAAGGTGATTATTCAAACAGCTTGGGTCCAGATCAGATGCCAAGTAACTCGGCGTCAAGCTGTTTAACACTCAGACAATAGGTTCACAAAATTTTAAGAAAATCGGACGATATTTAGAAAATTAAGCAGACGACAATTTTCGTAGCAGACGACAATTTTCGTAGAAGGCGAAGGGTTAAGTAGTTAACGTGGTTTAAGTTTATAAAATAATAAACATGGTATGCTTATATAATATATTTTACATGGACGTGTTATTAACAATCGATTACAGGGTAGTTGTATATAAACTCATTCACATGGTATTGTTATATAAAGTCGTTAGCAGTTGTAATTATACATAATATCATTTTACATGTTATTGTTAAATAAAATCGTTTACATGTTAGCGTTATATAAACCATTCACAAGGTATTGATATAAAAAACGTGTACATTTGTAATGTTATATAAAAACGTTTTTATTATATCACAATGTTTACATTGTATAGTTATATCAAAATAAAAATATAGTATTGTTATATATAATCGTTTACATGGTAGTTTTATACAAAAGTAGATAAGAAGGTCTTGCAGGAACACCGCATACAAAACAAACAGCCACCCGAAGAGCACAGAAACAAACACATCCGCACGCACGCACACACACACACATACACGCGAGACCAAACATACGCTACATATAGAAGACACACATGGACAAAACCAGGCATAAATCAGGGGTGAAGATGGCAGTACCGCCTTTGACCGGTCAGTGGCAAACACGCCACTTGGGGGGGTTTAAACCGGTTTAGGGGCGCCGAACTTCACTCTTATCCCATCATCACCCCATCAGACGTACAGTGTAAATAAAGGGTATCCCCGTTTGACTGCTCCACAACATCAGTGATGGCAAATCCAGTTGTAAAATATATGTAAAACATACAATTATAAAAATTAGACTGTTTTCGCCAATCATCAAATGTACTCAATGACTTGTCAGAAGTAAGAGTAATTGAAAAGAAGGCATCAAGGGCACGACAAAACGGGCACAATACAAATATCCGACATACTCCTACCATTTCCGGCTTTCAAAATTGTCTTCATAGAGTACTATGACCTTCCTGTCGTCGCACAAGCGAAGAGGGAAGCGTGATGACCAACTGTAAAAGGGTTGACCACCAAACATGCAGTGCGTTGTAATATTGTTTGATCATAGCCCTTCTTAATGAATTTTTTAAATCGTTTAATAAACAAAATGTGACAATGGGTATGTCCAGCTATTTTCCGAAGCTTGTAAAACACATCACCATATTTCGATAATAGAATTTAGAGAAGGTTTTACGAAGTTTGTCATACCTGTATTCTTGCTTGAGGAACTTTCCAGTAACAACACGATTGTGATCACTGAAATTCTCAACGGAAGAACAGGCCCTAGCGAAGCGAATAAGTTGTCAGATATAAGCCCCGTAGGATGTAGCACGGGAAACATCTCCGTCAAGATGTGGGTAATTAACTATTTTGAAATTAAAGTCATCTCTATGTAGAGTTCAAGCTCATACACATAACAAGCAATGGCATACCTGCCCAGGGACTAATACACAGACAGAGTAACAGGACAAGCAATGGCATACATACCCAGGGGATTAATTAACAGCCAAACAGAGTCACATGACAAGCAATGACATATTTGCCCAGTGACTAATTAACAGACAGAGTCACATGACAAGCAATTACATACATACCCAGAGAACTTATGCACGGCCAGAGTCACAGCACAAGCAATGACATACATGCTGAGGGGACTAATTAACAGACAGTCACAGGACAAGCAATGGCATGCATGCTGAGGGGACTGATTAACAGACAGAGTCACAGGACAAGCAATGACATACATGCTGGGGGGGACTTATTAACAGACGGAGTCACAGGACAAGCAATGGCTTATCTGCCCATGTACTTATTAACAGACAGAGGCACAGGACAAGCAATGCCATACATGTCCTTTGGGGCAGTGTATGGTTTGTCAAATAAACTGAAATGTTATGAGCAAAAGTAACACCATCTTTGAATTGTTTTGTCTGCAATCACTTTGGTATTAATGATATTCGGTTTCATGTAGACACTTATGAACATGATATGTATAACACTTGTTGAAACATTCCGTTGACTGGTTGATCTCCTATATTTACAAAACATTTGGTTCTGCTAACAGCAATTATATTTGACAATGACCTTGAATGTGTCATTGACCTTTATGATTTAGATATTATAACTTACTTTCGTACATTCATATTTAAACAGTTCATATTGAAAATAACATATTTTCATTAGATTTGCGTTGATTGTTGATATAATGTTTATATAGAAATAGCAGTTAACAATATTGGGTTTATGCGCATTTATAATAGGTACGCTTCTGACTCAAGTATTTTTCCAAGGAAATATAATTTGAAATTCCAATCTTGTTCCACAGTAAATTAGCATGCTTTGTTCTCATATTTGATTAAGTTTTGCATTGATGTGCTCCTAGCTGTGCATTTAGCAAAGAAAACATATTGACGAAAGTAAAAAATATTCAAATGCTGACCTTTGATCTTTTCATGACCTTTTCTTTCCTTCTATTTCATAATATATATTAGCATATTAGACAACTAGAGACTTTCACAGATAGCTAACGACAATTCAGGTTCGTTGATTACCATGTATTTGAGCGCATTCTGAAACCTGAGCGAAACTAATCACGCAACCTGATTAATACTATCCTGGACTATCTGCGATTACCCAAGAATAACTGCGAATAATTTGACCTTTGACCTTTAACCTTGAAATCAACACAATTTAACTATTATGATATAATGCATGTGACGAGTAAAATTAAACAGAAACATGAACTATGTTTTGTGATAAGGACAAAGTTGATAGAAAAATGATAAAATATCTATAGTTGGTGGCTGGCTCTCTTTTTGGCGACCTTCTTAAAAGTCATCTTGAATTTCGTTTGTCTGCAGCAGCTTCATACATAGTTAACTGCAGTTTTATGTTCTGTAAACTCTTATTAATATTATTGTGTATAACACATGCTGAAACATTCCATAAACCAGAAGACCCCCTTAGTATACAACATACTAAGGTCCGTTTACGCTATTATATTTGACCTTGACCCTGAATTTGACATTAACCTGTATTGTTTAAATATCATAATTTACTCATAGCATATCGTAAATAAATAGTTCAAAATTAAAATCACACATTTCCATTCACGTTGTGCTGATAGTTAGTATGCAGATTTTTCAGCAAGTTTACAATATCATATTTTAACAATATGCGCATTTACGCAAGCCAAGCTTCTGACTCAAGTAATGCAATGGAAACCAATTTTGATGTTTAGACTTTTACAACACAGTTATAGAACATACTTTGTTTGCATAATTGGAAAATTTGATTTTAATTTGCTCCAAGATAAGAAAGCACATATTCGAGAAAGTCAAAATTATACAAAATTTGTCCTTTGACCTTTCCCTCTTCTATAACCTTATATAAAGTTTTATACACCATTTGAAAGAAATTTCAAAATTGAGCAAATCATGACAAACTTTGAAGATTTATGTGCAATGCGTATGAAGGAATTGCAAAAGTAGTGCTATTAAACATTGTTCTATTTTGTTGCTGCCATCTTTGACGCCATCTTGGATGTCTTAATCATGAGACCATCTTAAATATAATGAAACTCCATTATGTAATCTGCAGACTTCGGGGAATATTTTAGTATATAATAATGTTTGTTGCAATTCGTGGACCGGTTAGGGAATTTACCCCTGAGGGTATTTGCTACACTTCAACTTTTGCACGTGTTTATTGTGATTTCCATACACAGTTTCGGTGGTATAACGCATTTTTGTTACCAGCGTTCGCGTTATTCACCGATCAATGATATATTATACCAACTTGGCTTTGTTATACGGCTTCTAACTATTTGGCACTGGTAGTAATAAAATCTTCTAAAAGACAGGAGTATCGGCATAATTTCATAGAGTTTACACTGAAAGAAATAGCATGCCTCAAACTGCATTCATACGCGATACCGTTTGTATCTAATTTACAATTGTACTACAGCAATGGTGTTGGTGTGAACGTATTTGTTCCCCTACATAAATACCCATACTTTAAATACCTGTCCCTTACGTTACATCAGTTCAGTTATGGATTAAACACCGAGCAGCTCAGCATATGATTAGCTGTCAAACTATAAGTTAATTGCAAATTGCAGAGGTCTACATTTCTGCAATAGTAAAGACAATTTTGGCAATGTGTCTCTATGTTTTTGCGTACTGTACATGGAAAAAAACATCATAAATACTGTTATTTCAACAGTGATGTTTCAAACGAATATTTCCCGCTTCTCGATATGAACAATTGTCGGTAAATAAAGGAGAATTTCGGAACAACTAACCAACCTAAAATAATATGCAAATTAGTATTCGAGTGTCAAAGGTTAGCTCCGCCCTGCCAGGTCAATAAAACTCGACAATAATCTCGTCGACAGTATTTGTGTACACATTGTCCGAGAGCTACACGACCCAATTTATTGCTGATAGTATCAACAGCTTCAAACCCCTTCTCTTTCGGAGTGACTGTCTGCTGGCCATTATCCATACTTTTTGCGCAAAATATACTGAAAATATTGAAGCTATATAAAAAGAACACTAAATATAAGTTTTTAGCATTAAAAGAAGGAATAGCACGGTGAAAATCAGTCAAATTATTGGATCTGAGAAGGATATTCTTTCAATCATTTGGGCATTTCGTTCTACCGTAAAAATGTAGGGATTATATTAATATTATGTTACCTTATATTTCTAAATCGGCTTTAAATTTTCGAGGCGACATTTTGTATGAGAGAGAGTTAACAAAGATCTATGAAGATGAATTTACTACTTTTGCAATGTGTTTAAAGTAAACCCACATTTCTCTTGGACTGTAGTTTTGGTACCATGTCACGTATTTAATGTGTTACAAAACAGTTTGACGGCACAGTCTCAGCTTCAAGTAGATACCATCTCAAAAGAACTGAAAAAGAACCTGTGGATTAGACTTACACCTTTTTACTCAATAGATGTATCTTTTGCATAGATACCGGATTACCCACCTTTGATTACATGCATTAACCTTTACATAGCAATTGAGGAAATGGGCTAAACCCAATACGCCATATGCTTTGTGATCCTTTGTGGCCGAATGGGTATAGTCTACGACTTGCAATCATTTGATCCCTCGCCACTGTAGTTTTGAACCTCGCCATATGAAGAAGCCTTCCGACTGGCTATTGGAAATTTGGTGGTTCTACCAAGGTGTCCGTCTGTGAAACTTAGACGGACTCACAAATAATTAGCTGAGCATTGCGAAATGACTGAAATACTGTCGAAGCGACGTAAGACACAAACAGAAACAAACAAACCTCATATGCAATGTTATGCTCGAGCAGTCTTATCCAACATCTCGCACGCATTAAATTTCACAAAGTTTCGTGTTCGTGGATAGTATTAACATCATTTCGTGAAGTGCATAAAATCACCACCTATCAGCCCACTATTCACGACAGTGATGACGATTGCAAACAGCTAAATAGTTTCCAAATCAATTCAGATATATTCATAATTCACAATATAAACTTTGGGTTAAAGCTATAAAAACATGTTGTTATTCAAGTTTTTTATGCATTACAGATAATGATTATTTTGACTCAGTCAAACCCTTCACACAAAGTCTGCACTTGCCTACAATTGAGGATTTTTAGCCGATTCGAATAATTCACTTCTCTCTGTTTACGAGTTTAGTCAAACAAGACCAAAACGCCATCAACCGATAAGTTTAGTCGGGGAGTTCCGAATGTAACACACACGCATTAAGTTTCACCATGTTGTTGTTACAAGTTAGTTGATCGCTGTTTTAAACCCACGCAATACTTTCTTCAAATTTTAACCCATCCAAACGAAGTTTAAAAATACGAAGCATACAACAACTTTAGCAAACCTATACTTAGTAGCGGCTAAAGAAGTTACGCTTTACTGTAAGCATTGGGACATACGATACAAATTCAGACTGCATGGAAACGAAGCTTGCCATAATAAACCCGAATAAAATTTCGTCGGCTTCGAGCTGAAAACAGATTTTCTTTCAATAAAAAAATCGAAGCTTCGTATACTATACGTGCTTATATGGTGTCTTGTTGGAATGCAGATTGCAAATGTCTTTATTATTTTATTGATAATGGACAGCAAATATAACGGAAATAGCAGTGGCTTTACTGAAAGTAAGTTTAAAACGTTTACACCCCGCAATGCTCTAAGTCATATGCTCATAAGTGTTATTGACCTTGTGAGGAAGGTCTAGCATTCTGCAAAACATACGATGCATTTTAAGAGTACGTAAGTACCATATTTGACAAATGGAAAATACGTCTTTTCATATCTCATATTATCTAGAAAATGCTCCCACCCCATCCTGCATTGCAAATCAAATCACTGAAAGTATTGATAATCATCAAACAAAGCTATATCATCTCTATCGTCAGATGCGCCAATAGAAGCTTTTATTTGAAACATATACAAATAATTGTTCAGAAAGTGTTTTCTGAGGAAAGGAGTCTTACAAGTCATGTCCTTTTGAACTCTAAATGGAACACTAAGTGGACACAGAGCGCTACGGATCCGCGGCAGTTTTTGTCTGTTTTTACCCTTTTACTGGAAATGCCTTCCTACAGATATGAAAAGTATCTAGCAGTTCGGACTCTGGTCAATACTTTATTAGAGATGCAGAAGCTAAGTGTGGTATGCATTGTCATTTTTCTACAAAAAAATATTTAACCAAAGCAAAATCAACAGGTCTTACTCGAACCTTATCTATTTGGACCAGACGGAACTATGCGACAGCCTGGAACTGGATCATAGGTCGGAAAGCATATCATCCGATTTAACTTCATGACACTCCGGTCATTAACTTACAAAATGATTGAACAATGTGCATTTTTTCTTTCTTTTTTCTTTGTATACTAGGCCATCCATGCTCTGCCCACAATCAACTCCCCTGACTTGCCACTGCATTTTCTTACTTTAGCCAGTTTCGTGTAACAGCGTACGTGTCCCTTGACTACGCGCCAGGTCGACTATTTCCTCAACTCTCTCTACCTTTCCATGTTATTCTTGCATTCAGTATCTTAAACTCTGGACTTATTGTAACAGGTCGTGTCACAAGTCAATGCGGGCTATTGGTTACTCATGTGGGCACGTCAAGCATCACATACAGTTTTTATCGGCCTCCATGTGAGTGGAAGACACTGAAAAACATCTCAGAAATGTCCAGCTTAGAGTGGGATTGAACCCCGGAGCTCTGGATAAGTAGTCCTAGGTTTTACTCCTCGACTACCACACATCCCCGAACAATATGAACCTTATTAAATCATGAGAAGATGAAGACTGGGACAGAAAAAAATCACGTGTGCTAGTATGTGGATTAAATCGGTGGGAACTATTTTATACATTTTTTTTAAATTCTCTGTTCATAAAAAGGTCCTGTTCATATTATGCCGTCTTATATGTTAATCAGGTACCCAAAAAGATGACAGTCAAATTTAAATGATTGAAACACAATAATCACTGAATTATCCAAGTAAGAGTATCATATTTACAATCATCACTGACGAAACAATAGACACTGTCATTGCAAGCTGCATACGTAAATCAAACATCAAATTTCAATTTATATCTCACTAGGGTCTTCATTTTAAGGCTAAGAATATTATAAAAAAATGTCGAACAAATATAACCCGAACTAGTATAGAAACTGATAAGGCATTTAAAATTGTGACTGCTGGTGACCGGATTCATTTCTATACTCATTTTTCGCGACAAACGTGTATCAGAGACGTTATTGTATAGTTAAAATATTGCACTAGATATCAACACCTACTTACACAACAGTTCTCTAGATAAGAGGCTTTTTAATCTATTGTATACCTTATCCCCGACCTGTACTAAGCAGTACAAAACGACCTATATTCCTATCTTTTTGCCACAAATATCATAACTACCAGGATTGGATAATTCATATGAATGACTGTGGGAAATGGTAGAGAACATGATAATATGTACTTCTCTTATCTTCTTTAAATGCGCTTGAACCATTTTTTTGCTTGTTTAAGCTTCCGTTTTATATTCAATATAATGTCTTAAATTACGCGCTTGAAAGTGGTCAACTACAGCGAATAGGACAGTACAATTGTTTGCTCTTCTAAATTGAAAAAATAGTGTCATTTATCTATATTCAATATTTCCCTCATCCCGGATTTAATGAGGTGTGGCTCTAAAAAGGATGTGTGAGTTCCCCTGCCTAGATTCAACACTAAAACATATACTGTTAACGATGGTATCATAAATTGAGTCTGGTCAAGGTATTAATAAGGTCTCGCAATTAAAAATATCATTTGTTCAACCGAAGTGTGACACAACACGTGGAACAGCCGCCTTCAATTAGCAACCGTGTCCGAGTATTTGTGGAGTGTTATTAGAAAGGGTAGGTTTTATGTTTGAAATAAAATATTTCAATAGAAATGAGTTTTCTGTATAGGCTGTGGATTTCTTTTCTTACACGCTGGATATTTTTCTAGGTCTTCATTCAGTATTGTAGCTACCATTCGAATGAAGACATTTAGCATCAAAGCATCTATTAAGAATTGTATGAGATTTCCTTTTGCTATCATAAATTAATTTACAATCTGCTTAGAAGGATAAAACTACTCATCACACCCTGTTAATCAATAACATCAGGGACACTGCCACCAAGTTTTCCATAAAAATTAGAAATATCAATACATTAATTGACACTTTCATTTGGTTGGCAAATATTATCTGTATTCATTTTCTGATAAAAGATAATGATAATTTGATATGGACTGTTAGATATAAACACAATGGTAAATGCTGAAAAGTTATATTGTTGTCAACTTTAAAAGTTTATATTGATTTAAAAAAAAAACATCACAACCACTAAAAACACCACCACCACCACTGTTTCATCTCCACGCACGAAAACACACAGTATCCTGTTGATTAAAATAGATATAGTACACATAGAAGTGGTATAACGACAAGGCTGTAACAGCCTCTTTTGAGCAGATTTGAACAATATGCAAACTTATATGAACTAGATATCAGGGTTTCCCACCATTTTAAAAGCATGACCCTTGCCGTTGGAATTTGGAAATAACGCGGTTTTGACAATGTTAAGTTGGAAAATCATCAAACAGTTTACAAAAGAAATCATATATCTACGTTCGTTTCCATTTTTCTTTGAAATTTATTAACAGGAAAACATTGATCTCATTTCCACTCAGTATTTGTTCATATTTTAAAAAGAAATTCATGTAAAATCATGGTAGTATTGTGTATACTTCATGTAAATGTACGCGTTTGTTGGTAAAGAAAAGCCTTCCGCCCACTGAAATATAGCGCTTATACACCGGACTAGTGCACCTATTTTTTCACTAACCAGATCACCCATTTCCCTCGCCTTGACTGGTACCACTACAAACACAAAATATTTTGCCCAAATAATCGAATGAAGAAAGAAAAATAGATTATAGAAACATAAATTTGCTTTTATAGCATATTACTAATGCCCGAGGAGTAAATATAACATCTTTCAACCTACATGAGAGATATATAATAATTCTGAATTCTTGTTGGAGTGAAGTTACCAAGAAGTTTACAGATTTTTGGAGGGTCATCACTGTTTGCATTAACCGAATGGTGATATGGATTGGGTCTACAATGTTTGTTTCGCTACAAAGAATTGAATGGACCAAAGGGGATTCGCCTCGAGCGTGTCAGTAATGGCACGGTTGTGGCAACTTAACTGTCAATTAACACTTAATTGGACAAGGGTATTACTTTAGACACATTCTTAAAGAAAGACTTGCGAATAGAATGTGGAACACTTTTTTGTACATACCGCTTTTAAGACAAAGATTAACACAGTGACCTCCAGGTTAACAATAGGTCATTTCATTTAATTATTTTGTTTGGAGTATTAAATTTCAAGTGCATTTTCAATAGCCGTACTTTATGTTGATCTGTACAAACAGTTTGGAGCCAGACCATAAGCTTGGCGTTTGATCAGGCTCAAAACTTGTTGGAGTTTAAAATATGAAATATAGTCCTTATACACCGACAGTTATTGTCTTTGATGCAACAGGGGCAACGACTCAGCCAGCCACCAGTGCGACCTCTAAGCTGTACGGTGTGTTACAAGACGGCAGAAACGTTAGCAGGTAGCATATCTTTGGTTTTCTTTTAAAACCACGTAAGTGCAATTTTAGCAAATTTGCATTGACGTGTTTTTTATGATTTTAGAATAAATCGAAGGTTTTCTCCCAAAATTGCATGTGTCATTTTTTGGAAGGAAACCGACGATACAAACCAAATTTAATTACATACTGTAAGTCATTACCTCATATGCTACTTTACACTCATTCATCTACAAAGAATGTATCTAATGAAACAGAGGACAATGTTAGAGAATGGAAGTTCGAAGTTTGAATGGTTTGAAATATGGCTGTCATACATGCTAAACCCTAAGACACTTCAATTCCAAATCATTTTAACCTAATCGACATCTCGACCCAAACATCTTAATCCCTTTGGATATTTCAAGCATAAGATACATGTATTTCGACTCTTATACATTTCAACCCAAATTGCATTATACACCTCGATCTTTGATTGAATAAGTGATAAATACTGGTGAGTGAAGATTCTATCAAATTCAAAAAGAACAAACAGATGATTGTCCCAGTTTGACGGATAATAAACCGCTATGCACCAAAATAAACCATTTATACATTGGTTATACATGTATCTAACATTGTAGACGTAGAGCAGTGCTGGTTTGATCAGTAAACAGTATAGACCAGTACATGCTGAACTAAAAGGATATGCAATGGAAAGGGGTAAAATGTTGTTTCTGAGAATGTTCAAATAGTTTAGAACCAGATAAGACTATTTACACATATTTACATAATTATTGTGTCATTGACACACTAATATTAAGAAGGTTATATAAAGAGACATATATGCTTTATGTATTGATTTCCGGTAAAGTCTGAATAAACAATCCATTAAACAATAACACATACAAGTGCATACACGAATGATTTTCTTTTTAACGATAGAGGTCTACGTATTAAATTATTACTATGAGTTAAAACAAGTGTAGAGCCTGATCAAAGGCAGCATTAATAACTTGGTGACTGATCTGGATATCTTTTTATCCCTTATAATTTCAACCTGATCGAAGGTTTAGACGAAAAGTAACCCATTAAAAAGAAGCAGATGACAAAGTAAGTATCAGATTAACGGGCTTCAGCTTTAGCGCATCGTTTCACCCGAAAGGCATAACTTGCGTTTAAATCGTGAATGCAATATAACTAGACGAGTTGGTCTTGCAGGACAAACAGCCACCCGAATAGCATTGAAACAAGTTCGCTTTCAACACATTCACACAGGCATACATACAAATATATATACAAATACACAAACAAACACGAGTCCAAACAAGTAGAAGACACACATTGAAACCGCCTCGGAACGGCCAGTGGCAAAAACCTCTCTGGGGGTTTAAACCGGTTTAGGGGCGCCCAACCTCACTCTTATCCCACCATCACCCAATCAGACGTACAGTGTAAATAAACGATATCCCTGTCCACTGCTGCACAACCTCACTAATGGCAAATCCAGTCGTTAAATATATGGAAAACACAGACCAATTCAAAATCATTCACTGTTTTCGCCAATCATCAATGTACTCAATGACTTTTCAGAAGTCTGAGTAACTGTAGAGCAGCCATCAAGGGCACGAATGAACGGGCACAATACATTGTTCCGATATACTCCTCCCTTTTCCGGGTTTCAAAGTAGTCTTCATAGAGTATTATGACCTTCCTGTCGTTGCACAAGAGCAAGAGGGAAGCGTGATGACTAACTGTAAAAGGGTTGACGACCAGATATGCAGTGCGTTGTAATATTGTTGGAGCATAGCCCTTCTTAATTATTTTTAATGCATTTTGTAAACAAAGTGTGAATATGGGTATGTCCAGCTATTTTGCGAAGCGTGTAAATCGCATCACCATAAAACTCTAGATGTGAAATACCTTGTCGCAGGAACGCCTTTAAATTACATTTATACTTGCCAATGAGAGAGATATTTCGATGGTAGAATTTAGATAAAGTTTTACGAAGTTTGTCATACCTGTATCCTTGCTTAAGGAGCATTTCAGTAAAACACGATTGCAATAACTGAAATCCTCAACAGAGAGAACAGGCCCTAGCAAATCGAATAAGTAAACCCCGTAAGATGTAGTACGGGGAAAATCCCCGTCAAGATGAGGATAATTTATTACTTTAAAATTAAAGTCACCTCTCTTCTATCATAGATTTTAGAAGAAACAATGCCGTTAGTAATGGAAGGATCTAGTTCAAGAAAGGCTGCTGAAATATCCGAATTGTCACCTTTATTTAATAAAAGTTCTTTAAACATAATGGTACGGGTTGTTTTTTGCAAAAATGAGTTATGTTGTTTTAGAGACCTTGAACACATACAAGTAGAAGATAGAGTTCACATCCTTTCCTTTGCAAATTCTTAATCGATTCTACATTATTCTCGTATAGAAGATATGCCTGTATTGATTTGTCAAGTGTCAAACAGGGAATAACCTGAAACGTTGCCGCGTGGCTTTGGGCTTGACATTTTGTACTGAAATAATAAGCAGCAATAAGGTCTTATAGCGCCGATGTTGGATGAGATGTTGTCATTACTAACCCTGATTAGGCATCACGTGTTTGCTGATGTGGGTCAACACTGTTTGTAGAACCATTCAGGCTGTTTTATTTAAGATGGGTTCATCTTAGGCATACAAATTTAGTTATTTATTGAGTCACAAGTAGATTTTCGTTGTGACTAAAGTACTATGAAACATGTGTATGCTAAGTTTCAACTTATATATAAATATTTGAAGATGATAAAAGGCCAGTGTATGTTGCCTTTGTTTAATTTGAAAAGGCATTTGACTCGGTTGAAAGAACAATACTATACTCTGCTATATAGAAATAAGGGGTACTCGGCAATTTGTTAAAAGCAGAAAAAGCATTTTTTGAAAAGGTCATAGCCAATGTGAAGGTTTCAAATCATCATCATCATCTTCTTCTTCTTCTTCTTCTTCTTCTTCTTCTTCTTCTTCTTCTTCGACCAGTTTTCTTCTTGTTCGTCTTCTTGTTCTTCTTCTTGTTCTTCTTTTCTTCTTCTTCTTTTCTTCTTCTTCTTCTTCTCCCTCTTTTTCTTCTTCCACAAAAAGTTGTATAACTTAACTACAGTAGTAGTGGTAGACAGTGCTGTAGTAGTAGTAGAAGTAGTAGTAGAAGTAGTAATAGTAGATGCAGTAGTAGAAGAAGTTGATGTTGTTGTTGTAGCAGTATAGTAGTAGTTGTATTTGAATGGTTGAATAACATGTGCAGATTATATTTTTTGCAGCAAACTTTTTCTATTGAAAAATGGTTGTGGTGTTTCTTATATACATACATACATATTCAACATACAGCTAAACATGTTATATACAAACCAGTGAAAAATACCTGAATGTGTTTTCGGTTAGGTTTATATGATCTACGTACAACCGATTGCGATTTAATTAACCCCTTCCTCCACAGCGCCTCTGTAACTGATTGCTTTTAAAACATAGTACGGAATGGCGCATTCGCTCGTACCGAGCAACTGCTCCATTTCTTACAATGATTTCAATACAATTGAAAGTTGTTTTTTTCATATTTTCAAGCAGAGTCTTTCGTCGTGGATACGTCTAAACATAGATTGTGGAAAAAAGGGCTAAAGGTATATATTAAAGCTAAATATTCTAACTTACACGTCAAGTGACAAGCGAAACACGATAGAACCTGTTTCTATCGCAATGTTGTAAAGAGCAATTACTTTGTATTTCAAACATCTGGGGGTGGGGGTTAAGCAAAAGGAAAACACAATTAAAAAGTTAAAATATTAAGTTTTTTTTTTTGTTCTATTATGTTTGCTAATGATGGTGGTGGTGTTAAGAATACTAGTGGTCATTGGTGGTATAGAAAGTAGTAGAAGTAATAGCAGGATCAGTATTAATATAAGTAATAATTATTGTAGTTTAAGTTTCAGTCCGTATGTTTGAGCGATCACTCTTTCTCATGCATACTTGTATTCAATTTCAAACTCCGTGGATAGAGTAATTTAATTTCATATTCCACTATACCAGTCGCCCGTTCAATAGGGACGAACTCAACAAAACGTTTTTCGCTAAACAATTTATGTTCGCCTATGCTATTGAACGCTACGTTTCGTTTCACTTTTCAAAAACGATATTTAGCCAGTGTTGGGGTAAGTGTGTTTTTCACGGGATACTCACCTCTCCGCCATATAGGGTTTTGATACTGCACAATGCATTGTGGGTGGCTGGTTCCTTGCAACTCATGCGGCGTGGGCCAAAAGGTCGTTTGCTTGTTCGCTTAAGTTTTTGAAAAACAATCCCGTTCAATAAGGAAAACGTTTTCTGTTGTCAAACGTTGCGCAACGTTCGCTTCCATTGAACGGGGGGCTGTAAACCAGTGAATTATTAGACCGCTAAGCCTTTGTTGTATTTATCAATACAAAAAAGGTCGCTGTATTTACACATACTTCATTTCGTCGTGTGAATATTAAAATGCATACTCTGCCTTTGCAACGACAGATGTTTTAAGAAAGGATGCATGTGCATGTCATTCGAACTTGGTTTCATACATGTAAACAAGTGTCCTATATGGCGTGCCTTCCAAACTGGGCCGAACGATTCTTTTAGCCAATATCAGACGTTATTGTGCTACATACATTTGCAAATAGAATATATTTAGATAACACTGTGTTGAAAGATACTTTACATGTCAAGGACCGATCAAAATGATGTTATAAATAAATAAACCTATATTGAGTAAAAGCAGATTTAATGGCACTACAAGCAGAGAATAACCACATGAGTCAATACGTGTCTAATGACGTGGCGTCTGGTCAGGTGAAATCATGTTAATTAATCTCATCCAACATCGGTGCTATATGATATTCTAGTTTCTTATCATTTCAGTTTTAAATATGCATTCCAAAGTAACGCGACTTTTCTGGTCATTGACTGCTTGACACTCCACATATCAAAAGCGGCAATATTGCATATGTTAATAATGTAGACTCGCATAAGAATTTGCATAAAAATAGTGGTGTTCAAGCAGAAAACTATTCATATACATGCAAAAATGTCTATACTGTACTGGAATCAAGATTCAGGTTTTCAACACAAGTTGTTTCTATTGAGTGAAACGATGCGCTAAAGATGTAACGCGTTAACCCTCTTCTAATATTATCAGCTGCTTCTTATTATGAGTAACCTGTCGTGTGATCAAATTCCAATTTGTTTGATATTATCAAAATCTTAACATATAAACTCGTAAAAAATCATTATACCATTTAACACCTTATTTTCTGAAGAGTTTCAATCTTCATCCATCTGTTAGCATCAATACCAATCATTCATTTATTCAAGGGTTGAGGTGTGAATGTAAGTTGGGTTAAATCGAAATGTCTTGCACAAATATTGGTTTGAAATGTCCAATGTGATTGTGATGTCTGGGGTCTAGATATATATCGGGGTGACATGTCGCAGGGATGAAGGGTCTTTGGTTTGATGTGTCCGATAACATAAACATATTTTGTACCACGTAATAGGTGACATTGAGATATACATCAAGAGCATCAGCATTTTTAAATACATAGGGGTTTTTTTTAATTGAAATAATGAGGACAAACATTGATTAGAAATAATCATATTACTGTCAAAAGAGTAAAGCCATGAATAGACAAATATTTAAATCCACTTCATACATGTAATTTTGGGTCCATATGTTTAATGAAGTTGTTGTCGAAATGTCCTGAAAGCTGGAATTAAAATGTGTTGGGGTTGAATTGTATCAAAAACTTGTGATGGGATTGAAATTTCTTGCGGTTGAAGTGTCCTGTATCGAAAACACTGTGGGACATGGACCATTAGCTTGTGGTGATCATATTTTTCATTTCCTAACAAAAAGGTAATCGTCCAGAGAGACGTCAAAAATAGTTAATATGTGCAATAGGGTTGACCTAAAACTTGAAAATTATTGTTAAACCTTATCATGCTGAACAAATGTCGTCTGCTCAAACCCCCGTCTGCTTCATTTTCTCATCTGATTAGTTCGATCTTTGGTGAATATGTATTCGGAGACTGATCTTGACCTAAGGTGTTTGAATATTGTGTTTGAATCGCGATCAGTGTGATAATGGTAAATGTTGATTTTCGTCCCAGTCATGATATAACGATTTTCACAAGCAAGGTGATTGCATTACTACTTTCAGGTATTCTCTTAGGAATGACCACGTGCAGGTGGATATTCTTAACTTTGGTGGAATTGTCACAAAAATCAAGGCGCCGGACAAATACGGGAACACTGATGACATAGTTCTTGGCTTTGACAGTCTGCAAGGTATCTTTGCCGTTAGCACAGACGATCTTTAAACTTTTACTACATTAATATTTAAGTTAAGACTCCATTCCCTTGGAATATAATTTTTTTCTTATATTACAAAAGCCTAGTTTATAAGGGTAGTATTTAATTGACAGATAGGATAGACTAGAGTCGAATAGATCCACCAGTTTGGATCTAAAATGTTTGCCAAAGTCGTACAGGGGCGTATATATGACAAAGAGGGATACGTGTATTTTACGGTAAGACATGATTGAGCATGTTACGATCTGGGTTGTAGAAATATTGTTTGCATTTGAATGGAACACGAACTGTTTTCCGAAATGCCATACACAGTGAAAACCGTAATATATATGAAGCTCGTGTATGTTAAATACTAAGTAGAAGTCATTGTATTGCTTCGTTTCATACAATTAAGTTTTCCTGTACACATCGGTTTAGGTTCGGATTACATCTGAAGTTTCATGATGTGTATTTCTTGATCACCCTGCTTCCGTTGTGTAACGTTGTTTGGTTCCTGATCAGACTGCTTTGAAGTGTCATTTTGTGTAGTTCCTGGTCAGTCTACTTCTAAGTGTCATGATGATGTGTAGTTCCTGATCAGACTGCTTCTACGTTTAATGATGTGTAGTACCTGAACAGACTGTTTCCGAAGCGTCACGTAGTGTAGTTTCTGATCAAATTGCTTCCAAGTGTCATGCTGTGTAGTTCCTGATCAGACTGCTTCTGAGTTGCATGTTGTGCAGTTCCTGATCAGACTGCTCCCCAAGTGGCATATTGTGAGTTTCCTGATCAGACTGTTTCGGGCGTGGCATGATGTGTATTTCATGACTTAAATAATCCTGAAGTGTCAAATTGTGTAGTTTCTGATTAGACAGATTTTCAAAGTCTTAGTGTGTAGTTCCTGATCAGATAGCTTCTGAGTTTCATGTTGTGTAGTTCCTGATCAAACTGCTTTCGAAGTGACATATTGTGAGGTTCCTGACCAGACTGCTCCTGAAGTGGCATGATGTGTAGTTTATGACTAAAATAATCCTGACGTGTCATATTATGTAGTTTCTGATCAGACAGCTTCTAAGTGTCATGTTGTGTAGTTCCTGTTCAGACAGCTTTTAAGTGTCGCGTTGTGCAGTTCCTGATCACAAGACTGCTCCATAAATCCCGTATTGTGTAGTTCCTGCTCAGACTGCTTCCAAAATGTCACGTTGTGTAGTTCCTGGTCAGACTGCTCCTGTCTTTTTATGTATAACGATTATGCTCAGCCAGCTCCTGAAGTGGCAAATTGTGTAGTTTCTGATCAGACAGCTCCTGAAATGTATTGTGTAGTTCAGGATCAAACTGCTTCTGAAGTGACATATTGTGTAGTTCCTGATCAAACTGTTTCTGAAGTGTCATTTAGTGTAGTACTTGTCAATATGCTCCTGGAAAGGCATATTGTGTAGTTTCTGAAAGGACTGCTTCCTATGAACATGTAATGAAGTTCCTGATCAGATTGCTTCTGAAATGGCATATTGTGTAGTTCCTGATCAAACTGCTCCTGAAGTGGCATATTGTGTAGTTCCTGATTGAACTGTTTCTGGGAGACATGTTGTGTAGTTCCTGACCAGACTGTTCTGAAGTGTTATGTGTAGTTCCTGATCACCCTGCTCCTGAGGTGGCATATTGTGTCGCCTGATCAGATTGCCTCTGTTTTATATAGTGAAAATCCTTTTAAGTCATGTTGTGTAGTTTCTGACCGCACTGGTTCTGAACTTTTATTTTGTGTAGATCCTGATTGGTCTGCTTTTGAAATAAAATATTATATAGCTCGTGACAAAACTTCCGTGAAGTTCCTGATTAAACTGTTTCTGATAGTCATATTTTGTAGTTCCAGACTGTTCCTAAATTTGCATTTTATGTAGTTCCTGATCAGACTGCTTCTGAAGTGTCATGTTGTGTAGTTCCTGATCACCCTGCTCCTGAGGTGGCATATTGTGTCGCCAGATCAGATTGCTTCTGAAGTTTTATATAGTGAAGATCCTCATTAAACTGTTCCTAAAGTGGCTTATTGTGTAGTCCCTGATCAGACTGCTTCTAAAGTGTAATGTTGTGTAATTCTTGATCAGACTGCTTCTAAAGTATCACTTTGTGTAGGTCCTGATCACCCTTCTCCTGATGTGGCATAATGCGTCGCCTGATCAGATTGCTTTTGAAGTTAAATATTATTAAAGATCCTGATTTAACTGCTTCTCAAGTGACATATTGTGTAGTCCCTGATTAGACTGCTATTGAAGTGTCATGTGTATTCCTGATCACCCTGCTCCTGAGGTGGTATATTGTGTCGCCTGATTAGATGGCTTCTGAAGATTTATATCGTGAATATCCTGATTAAACTGCTCCTAAAGTGGCATTTTGTTTCGATCCTGATCAGACTGCTTCTGAAGAGTGATGTTGTGTAGTCCCTGATCAGACTGCTTCTGAAATTTAACGTATTGTAGTTCCTGATCAGACTGCTCCGGAGCTTTCATGTTGTGTAGATCAAACTGCGAAGGACATTTCATATAGTGAAGTTCCTGATTAAACTGCTCCTTAAGTGGCAAATCGTGCAGTTTCTGATCGGACTGCTTCTGGGTGTCATATTGTGTAGTTCCTGATTGGAATGATCCTGAAGTTTCATGATGTTAAGTTCCTAATCAGTTTGCTTCTGAAGTGGCATTTGTATTGTTCCGGATCGGCTGCTTTTTAGTGTCGTGTTGAGTATTCCTGATAAGACTGCTTCATAAAATGTTTTAAAGTGTAGTTCCCGATTTAACTTCTCCTTAAGTGGCATATTGTGTTTTTTCCTGATTAGACGGCTTCTTAGTGTCATGCTATTTATTTTCAGGTGAAACTGCTTCTGGAGGGGCATAGTTTGTAGTTCCATATCAGACTCTTCCTGTAGTGGCATATTGTATGAAGTTACTTATCAGACAACTTCTGAATATTCATGGTCTGTAGTTTTTGTTCACCCAGATTCTGAAGTTTCTTGTTGAGTAGTTCCTGATGAAACTGTTCCTAACGTTGCAAATCGTACAATCACCCTGTTCATAAGGTTGCACATTGTGTAATTCCTGATCAGACTGCTTCTTGAGTTAAATATAGTGTAGTTCCTGATTAAACTGCTCCTAACGAGGCATATTGAGTAGTTTCTGATCAAGCTGCTTCGGAAGTTACATATTATTTAGTTTCTGATCAATCTGCTCCTGAAATGCCATAATCTGTAGTTCATTATCTGACTGTTTATGAAATATCAAAAAGTAGAGTTCCTGATTAAACTGCTCCTAATTGGGAAATCGTGCAGTTCCTGATCAGAGTGCCATGTTGTATAGTTCATGATGAAACTGCTCCTGCAGTAGCATATTGTGAGGTTCCATACCGGAGTGCTTCCGAAGTGGCATGTTGTGAAGATCCTAAATAAACTGGTCATGAAGTTGCATATAATGAAGTTTCTGAAAGGACTGCTTCCAAAGTGGCATGTTGTAGAGTTGCTTATTAAACTGCTCCTTAAAATTCATAGTGTGTAGATCCTGATCAGACTGCATCTGAAGTTTCATGTCGTGAAGTTCCTGATTAAACTGTTCTTTACGTGGCAAATTGTGCACAGTTGTGCAATTGTGCTGGTCACACTGCTCCTGAGGTGACATATGGTGTTGTTTCTGACCAGACTAGTTCTGAGGTATTTTGTTTAGTTTCTGATCCTACTGCCCCTGAATTTGCAAAATGTGAAGATCCTTATCAGACTGCTTCCGATATGTCATATAGTGTTGTTCCTCATTAAACTGCTCCTAAAGTGGCAAATCATGCAGTTCCTGATCAGTCTGCTTCTAAGTGTCATTGTGTGTAGTTCCTGATTAAACTGCTCCTGAAGTGACATGATCTGATGTTTCCTGATTAACAATGCCTGAAAAATTTATAATGTAGTTCCTGATTAAACTGCTCTTTTAGTGACATATTGTGAAGTTCCTGACCGAATTGCTTCCAAAGTGTCATGCTTTGTCGTTTCTGATAAGACAGCCTTTGAAAAAAAAATATAGTGTGTTTCCTGATTAAACTGCTCCTAAAGTGGCATATTGTGTAGTTCTTGATCAGACTGCTTCTGCAATGGCATATTGTTCAGATTCTGATAGAAGTGCTCCTTAGTTTAGGTCCTGAGGAAATTGATCCTGATGTGGCGTATTGTGTGTGCTTGATCAGACTGCTTCCGAAGTTTCATGTTGGATAGTTCCTGGTTAAACTGCTTATGTAGTTGCCTATTTGGAAAGATCTGACCGGACTGCTTCTGGTGTGAAATGTTATGTAGTTGTAGTTCCTGATCAGATTTCTTTAAATGTGGCATATTGTGTAGTTCCCGATCAGACTGCTTCTGAAGTAGCTTCTTTTGTAGTTCCTGATCAGACTGCTTCTGAAGTAGCTTCTTTTGTAGTTCCTGATCAGACTGCTTCTGAAGTGGCATGATGTGTAGTTCCTGATCGGACGTTTTCTAAAGTGAATGTATTGGTTGACCCTAAACAGATTATTCCTGAAGTGCCATATCGTGAAGTTCCTGATCAGAAGTGCATTTTATGTAGGTTATATGGTCATATTGTAAAAGATCTGACCGGACTGCTTCTGACGTGGGATGATGTGTATAACCTGTTTTGGTGATGCATGATATGCAGTAATTCATCGGGATGTATGCACTCTTGAATCATTTACGGTAGATGTAAACTACAGCCAAACCTCGTCTCGAACTCGGTTAAGTTGAATCCATGTTATACTCAAAACTAAAATCTGAACCCAAAACATAAGTTCTTTGTGAATACGTGTCGAAGTTTGGGCGACATTTTTATGAGTTTGAAATTGTTTGTTTCGTCATTATCCGCATAGTCCCACCAACTTTGACCTAGCGAGTGTCAATTTATGTTCCTGTGCGATTTTATTTGCAGAATATGATTGTCAAAATGTATTGCTCGGTGCAGTTGTTGGGCGTTATGCGAACCTGATCGCGGGCAACTGTTTCAGACTAGACGGTGTTACGCATTTCTTAGACGTAGATGATGGCCATGATATAAATGGAAGCAACAGCCGAGGATTCAGTAAGGTAATGTTTGATGGCAAGAGGCAAACAGTGTAAATACAAATGATTTAAATCGTGTACTATGGAATGCAAGTAATACTGTAGTTCATTTAGATTTGTCATATGAAAAACCTCGATTGTACCTTTCTCAAAGAACACCAGTTAACTGTTGGAACTAAGTATGTCGACATTTTCGTTTAGTCGAAATCAGTAAGTAAGTCAAACTGCTCGTTGAGTCGAAAATTTCGTTATGTCGAAGTTAGTAAGTCAAACTTCTCGTTAGGTCGGAGTAAGTAAGTTGAACTTCTCGTTAAGTCGGAGTTAGTTGAACTTCTCGTTAAGTCGGAGTAAGTAAGTTGAACTTCTCGTTTAGTCGGAATAAGTTGAACTTCTCGTTAAGTCGAAGTAAGCCTGCACAATCCAAACTTTTCAACTTCATATAACTACTTTAATTTCATATATTTTTCACTTAAAGTTCGTCTGTCAGTGAAATGTGGATTTGTTTCACTGACAGCGAACTTTAAGAGCAGCGAGAATAAACAGAAAAGTGTAATTCAATGTGGATTTTTTTTGTCAGGGCAGAAGTTCTGTTAAAAAGTTTAGTGAAAGCGAATACAAACAATTAAGGCCACGATCAGACGCAATACTACCAAAACATTAACATACTTCGAAACGTTATATAGATTACGAAACAAAGTCGTACTTTTCAGTAGATGACCTTCTCGTTAAGTTGGAGTAAACAAGTTGAACGTGTCGTTAAGTCGGAGTAAGTTGATCTTCTCGTTAAGTCGAAGTAAGCCTGCACAGTCCAAACTTTTCAACTTCATATAACTACTTCAATTTTATATCTTTTGCACTTAAAGTATGTCTGTCAATGAAACGTTAAACAGTTTAGTGAAAGCGAATACAAACAATTGAGGCCATGATCAGACGCAATATTACCAAAACATTAACATACTTCGAAACGTCATATAGATAATGAAACAAATTCGTAATTTTCAGCGGCTTTGGGATTCACGCATTGAGAACGACACGTTGGTTTTGACGTATGACAGCCCTGACGGAGAGGGTGGTTTTCCTGGCAACATAAATGCCTCAGTCACGTATCACCTTAATGAAGACAGTGAGCTGGTCATAAATTACAAGGCAACAACTACTAAACCAACAGTGATAAATCTAACCAATAGGTTTTTCTTCAATCTTAAAGGACATGTGAGTTATTGCCTATAACATGTGCATGCATATTGACATTCTAATGTGTTTGATTGGTTTAAATCATCATCTAGTGAAATACTGAAATTATGTGTAGATATTAATATGGTCCACGCTCTTCGACAAGCGAAATTACATTTCTAAATGTTGAGAAGACAGAACAACTTCAACGATAACGTAATTGTTAATTTTAACATCGTCTGAGTTTCAGAGTGAAATGCTGTCCTCGAAAGATTGATTTATTAGGTACCTTAACCTTTGAACAATGTTCGTCTCTCTTCCTCCCGTTTTCTCTTTTTCTCTGTTTCCTACTTCATTTATCACTATTCTTCACTTTCAGGCATCTGGAGATGTAAAAGATCACATAGTGAGAATCGTCGCTGAGCGATACACTCCACTGGATAAGGATCAGGTGCCGACAGGTACTAACATCACTGCTTTTCTACCTGAAACATACCCTCGACTCTAAAGCTTTACCCTTAGGCCGCTGCAGATTTTGTTTTCTGCACAAACTATTGTCTGCTTGATCATTTAACCTTGTCCGATTAGCTTCAATTTGGTGAAAATAATACGTAAGTGTCTAACAGTCTTTCATTCGTTACTCGTCGTCTGATGTGAATCCAAGCTATGTGTAAAAACACCACACTCGTTAATAGCGACTAAGGGTGAGGTTGTCGTTTTCAGGATACATCATATACGATGCCATCTTTTCGGAAACAATATTTCATGACAGTGTATGTGTTATTTGCAACAATGTAGACCTTAACTCAGTACCACATTTCCGATGCATCTTCTTTTCAGGGTCTATAATGTCTGTCTCTCGTGGGGTCAGGAAAACATGCTTAGTAGATAATAACCATTCACCTAAGCATGAATATGTCATAATTCGAAGCATTTTGTCTTCCTAAGTGACATAGAGCTTTTAACCATTTACCCCATAGAAAGGCCTTTTTCACACCTCTGTAGTGCATGACTTTCGCAAATATTGGGAAAGAGCAAATGCTCCATTGTCCACTATATTATAAAAACAACATTCAAAATTGGCATTCCCATTAGATATTCAGCCTTTTTATCAGCTGATTACACTGGAGATGAGTCTTAAATGGCATATTAGATAAAGGGTTAAACTGTTAATAAAATATGTTCAATGTACTAAGCTGCGTAATCTTAGTAATGTGCAATCAAGCGTTAGTGGTTCATTAGAAGTAATTCAGTTTTACAAACAAATATCCTAATTGCAATAGGTCGATGATGATATTGGAAAGTCGGTGCATTAAATGTTTCATTTGCTTGTCCACAATAATTTTATTTGCATGTCTACAAGAAAGTTATCTGCATGTGAAGTTCATAGAGCATTTCAACATTTCTCATTTAAATCAGAAAAAGTACCATATTGCCGAAGAGCAATAAGCTTACGTTTTTGTTCTAATTTAGATTTCGTTTGAAAACACCACGAGGTATAATATATCTGGTTAGTCCATTAACCCTTTCGCATTTTACGATTTTGCAAAGAGTATAGACACATGTCAGATACTCCTGCTGGGTCAACACTGTTTATCTGCTGGATCTGGTTAGTATAAGTGGTACCGTTTTGAGTGTGAGTTAAACAGGTGGGGTTTCAGAGTTATTTGGCGTCTGGAATGGATACAAGTGTTTGTAATTATCACAACATTTATTAGTATCAGTAAGGTATAAGAAAGGGATAATATTCAACATGACAACAATACAATCTGCAGTGTAAACCAATTTATTTAAATGAATACTTTTTTCATAATAACCCTTTACTCGATCGTTTTAGACGTATCAAAAGGAACAAATCTGTGAACAGTATACGTAGTTGGCTATCTAAGCGCAAAAATAACACTTGTGATTGTATTTTGTGTTAAATCATTGGGACAAAACCTTGTCCCCATTTTTCAATTCATCTCAGCACAAGCATGATTGTGTGAAATGATGTATTGTAACGACAAGCTACCGATGGTGATCTCTTGGGCCAACATCCAATAACATACACGAACTAAATGACATAATTTTATTTACATAAATATATACAACATAACTAAACAAAAGATATGATTCCTTCGGGGTTTACGTACTTTGCACGTGACTCGTTGCAGTTTACAAACCGTAAACCCCAGCGAGACGACGTTTATTTCTTAAATAATCTAACATTGTTTCATTCAGACAGACTAACTGGCAGGCATGTAGACAGACAGAAAGGCATACAGAAAAACAAACTTGCAGACAGACAGACATGATTCAGACAGACATACATACAGACAGACAGGAATACACACACATATACACTGGATATTCAGATAAAATCAAGACAAGTTTACAAAAATACCAAAATAAAGGAGGAAGTCATAACTCTATGCTCATTATCTTCTACCTACAACATACATATTTCTTCAATAAGTTAGCAGTTAAAAAGGTAAACTGAATGAAAAAGTAGTTGAAGTAAGCTTCAATCAAATTTGATTTGTCAAATGTACATCCAAATAGAAAATAAACAGTGCAGTACACTTTCTTTTTATTAATTAAGTGATATATATTGGTTTCAGAAATTCTAAAACTCCATAGACAAAATTAAAAGATGATCGTTAATTTGCCGAATCGGTGTTAAAATATTTAAGAATTACAGTAATAATTTTACTTTGTAAAGATACCTCCGTCGCTTTCGTTTAAAAGGGACTGAAAACTTATGCAGAGTGTGTGTCTCAGATACTTTACTAGGACAAATTACTTTCTGATGTTCTAAAAGTGTACACTGTACACAATTAAAAATGTAGTGGTACTCATCACGCATTTCTCCAGATATACATGCATTACAAGGATGGTCAGCACGATCAACACTTGTCCATCTTATTTTTTCAATAGCTAAGTGACTGTTACAAATTCGGAAATTGAGGGTGTGAATACTTTTTATTACAATTCAAATAAAATATACATGTATATATATTGAAACAGTTTACACCACGATCAGCCAGACTTTTGAAATACAGCATATGATTATTTATTATTATGCTATCAACAATGACCCGTTTATTTGACCATAATATACATGGACCGTGGGCCGGTATCGGATTATGGCCCAGCTGACAAGCATGCGAAGCAAAACTTTTCATGCGCTTGTGCAGTAGGAATAATGTCTTGAATCTATTATTGAGTATCAGCAGATTTAAATACATGACTCCTATTTCTACGGGTGTAAAACAAGACTAGCATTATACATACAAGCATATTATGACATTTACATAACACATTATTTGTTTCACTTGATCTTCATTTTTCAGGAGAACAGGCACAAGTTACAGGAACCATGTACGATATGAGAGCCAGTACTCCACTCGGTCGTCGTCTGCAACATGTACCACGGGATCGCTGGTTCGATACGAACTTCGCATTCGGCAAAGCAGGCTGGGACACACATATGGCGAGGTGGGTTATTTAGTTAAATATAGGACTATGTGGTTTTCCTGTAGGCGTAGAGTCGTGCAGGCTAGGACACGCATATGGCGAGGTGGGTTATTTAGTAAAATAATGGACTATGTGGATTTCCTTGTAGGTGTACAGTCGTGCAGGCTGTGACACGCATATAGCAAGATGGGTTATTCAGTTAAATATAGGACTACGTGGATTTCCTTGTAGGTGTACAGTCGAAGCTCGTTAGCTTGAACTTGGTAAAGTCGAATTCACGATTTAATCGAAAATGATTTAGGCTCTTTTGCATTGTTGGTAAGTTTCGAAGTTTGGGTATCTAGCTCGAATTGTGTCATGTCAAAATCGGTTAGGAACTTATTTTATAAGTTCAAATTTCCTCGAATTAAATTTGAAGTTGGTGTTATTCGGGATATAATCCCCAAACATCGGTTTCCACAAAGAAAAACCTATATTTGTTTCTGATTTTGATTTCGATTAATGCATACATACTTCTTAATCGAGTTCGAGAATCATCACTACTTAAAACAAGGCACAAACCGAAGATATCATTTTATCATCCCTAACGTCTCATAGTTTCTAGAAATCGAGTGTTATGGTTGCGTTTCCGTCACATTAAGTGTGTGTTTGTGTTTGTTTGAGTAACATTGTTCCGACAGTTTTTTCTGTCCTGTCGCGAAGCCCGGCCAAATACAAGTGGAAGAAAACCTCAGAAACTCGTTGCTCCGACAGAATCACTCAATAAGGATTTTAGAATTTTATTTACGCACGTTATTACACAAACATGTTCATAAAGTGCGTAATTAGAATCCTTGTTTTTTAGTAAGCCCTTATATAAGACCACTTGTTAGAATCGTTGCGAAACTAGGAATTTAATTGTTTATTCTGGAACATTTTCAAAACAATGGTCGTATTCACTGTGTCCAATTAAATCCTGATAATTACAGAGGCGAAGCATCGCTAGATGTTCTCAGCAAAGTGTATGTGAATGTCTTGAGTAAACGTTAACATTTTAGAGCATGGCACATCAAAATTGCTGAGCAGGCATGATTCAGATGATGGTACTCTTCCACTGACAGTATTTTCATCAACAGAATATCTATGTAGAAAGCGTCGGAAATATACGTGACTTATCAATACATTATATGATGATATTCGTTCTTCTTGAAAAACTGGACTATAGAGTGTAATGGTTATATTTCCCGATCTTGGCCAAATTGTATAATTACTTTTTGCCGATGATCTCGTATTTAGGATGTACTGAACTGAAAATAGATTTTGCATAGTATTTGACTTTTTTTCTAACCATTTTTGTTTGAAAGTTTGGTGTTTTGACAGTAAAAATGCACACATAAATAATAAATAGTATATTTGGCTGTGGATTATTTTAAGCTACATTTCATGTTTTCATGAAAATTACAAATATTTTGAAGACGACATGCTATCTTTTTCTTACCTAGGGTTTAAATCACATTATGACATGTTTCTATCCAGAAATTTAGAATTTCATATTATATATTGTAATGATAAACAAAAATGTACTCCTTTTTTACCGTAGTGTGAACGCCTTTTTTCAGATCTAAGGACAGACTGGTTCAACACATTCAAATAAAACAAATGTATTTATGATATTCAATTTTTCCTTAAACTTCTTCAGATGATGGAAATTAGTATAATTCATCAGTATTTGATGTAGAAAGTATATGTCACTACGCAAAATTTTGGGTTTGTCTTGTTTGAATTGCCTCCCTTGTTTAAAAAAATATTAAAATCTGAAAATATATATGTTCGAATTTTAAGCATATCTTTGAAAAAAAAATTCCAATATTTTATACTCATTTTCAATAGAATATAAGATGGCCGCTGATTACTGTTTAGAAGGATCGTTAGAAACGTTATGTCCTTTATCTCAAACAATTGCTATCCAATCTTTTTTCAAATTTTGAAACAATATGTTAAGGCTCATTGACAATTTATGTTACAATTGACAAATGCATCGGAAGAGTAAATACAGAGTTATTGCCCTTGAAATTATAAAAGTAGGCTGAATTTGGCATTTGTTTGCTTAAGTACCTTTGAAAAAAGTATTTTAAATCCATTAGGTTACTTTTAAACATGTGTATGTGCATAATTACATGATTAGCAAGAGAGGGATACCCCTGACTTGTAGAAAAAAATTGCAATATTTACATGTTTTCTTTCTCTGACAATTTTTATTTGATTTGAAACTAGAAATCTGTCGATAGCGCACAGTAGTCTCCTGTCTAAATATACTTAATCTTCAGTAAATTACTAAATATAAAACAAAACAACAGGATTCAAAGTAACATGATTTGATTTATTTTACCCTTTCCTGCACAATCGTTTTAAATAAGACTAATCCACAATGAATGCCTCTAATGAATAATATAAAACCCTATGCAAGGCTTGTAAAAGTAGTGTACACAATTTCAAATCATCGAGGTTTGACTGTAGTATTGAAACAAGTGTAGGACTTGGGCCATTTGCCCATAACGAGACAATGCTCCTAACATGTTTTCACTATCCGTCAGTTACAGCGGCGCTGGCGGGCGCTTTTATGGATTACAGGGTTAAACGTTAATCCTATCACGATTTAATTATTTTTCATTGAAGAAATTTCATTCCATATATATATATATGTAAGACTCAAATCGAAGGTCGGTCCCAGATCGTGGGCCGATTACCAGATCGTGGGCCGATTCCCAGATCGAGGGCCGATTTTCACTTTCCATAATCGGGGGCTAATCGAGTGCTGATTTTTGTGAGAGTCAGAATTCGCCGTCAAACAATATTTGAGATTGAACTTTGGAGATAAATACAATGATTTGCTTTGGGATTAGACCTATATTATAAAAATGTACTACGTTACTTAGATTTTGACTTGAAGGTTCATATTTCCCCTTTCATATATTTGCGCCAAAGAGTTTGGCACCAAGTTAAATATGACGTGACGTCACCCGACGTTTTAACGTCAAAATTCAAATTGATTCAGGTTTCGGTGACTAACGCGTACGTTTGTAATGAAAATCGTTACTACCACTATAGATACGGTGTGTCTGTGCCATTTCCGGAGTAAAGGGAAACAGTACACACCGAAGCAAACGCTGCCTGTCCATGTGAGCAGCATTGTCACCGAAAAGTGAATATGTTTTGATTTAACGGTTACACTTAATGACGTCACGTCATCTATTACTTGACGTCAAATTCCCGATTAGCCCCCGATTTGGGGGAAAGAATCGCTAAATCGGCCCTCGATCTGGGAATCGGCCCACGATCTGGGAATCGGCCCACGATCAGAGACCGGCCCTCGATCTGAGTCTTACATATATATACAGTCAAATACCGTTAGCTCAAAATCGCTTAGCTCGAGCTTCCCTTTACCTCGAACTGAAACAAAAGTCCCGGAGATACAAAATAGAATTCCAAACTGCAAGCAGTATGACTCCAGATTGATCTGGAGCCATGCTGCTTGATATTGTGACTACTTTGCTTTGTTAAACACATGATATAAGGTATTTCATAACTTTATTAACAAATTATGATCAAATAGGCCTTGAAAGATCGTTTAGCTCGAACTTCGGTTAAGTCGACGTAATTTCGAGGGTCCCATTGAGTTCGAACAATCGAGGTTCGGCTGTATAAATCTTTGTCATGCTTTTATCATAGCCTGTTATAGCAGTTAATTTTTATATAAATCGAAAGATTAGAGAGCTTGAAACATCCAGATAAGCGAACGTAAATAAAACCAAATATGACCAACACTTTCAATTTTCTGTACCATACCATATGTTGTGAAAATTCATTAGAATCGTCGTCTGAAGACGAACGATTCCAGTAAATGATCACAAAATAGGTTTTTAGATAAATGAGGGGTTCGCAATTTGGATACGCGTCTGATAGGGTGATGATGGGACAAGAGTGAGGCTGGGCGCCCCTAAACCGGTTTAAACCCCCCAGTGGCGTGTTTGCCACTGACCATTCCAAGGCAGTACTCCTATCTTCACCTTAGATTTATGTTTGTTTTTGTCCATGTGTGTCTTCTATATGTAGCGTATGTTTGGGCTCGCGTGTATGTGTGTGTGTGCGCGTATGTGAATTTGCTTGTTTCTGAGCTGTTCGGGTGGCTGTTTGTTTTGTATGTGGTGTGTCCTGCAAGACCTTCTTATCTACTTTCATTTGCGCGATGCACCACGTTAAAAGCAAATACTGTGCTTAGCTTGTAAAGTGTTCAAAAATAAGTCGAACACCTCTCGTAAATCACATCACCATAAAACTAAAATCAGTTATTACACATAAAATATCTACTTTGCTTCTGACGTTGTAGTGATGTTGTTGTAGTATTTGACCTCTAAGCAAAGTATATAAAATACTATAACGTTGACGTAAACTTTTCCATTGATTGTGAGACAATTTGCTTCAACAACTTTTCTCCTTTGAGGTGGAAAAAGGATCGTGTCGTCATAGATTGACTGAAAGACAGTCAAAACCTTTATTTAATAATTTCGGGAGCATGGACACTGCTTTGAACAGGTGATGGCCTAAAACAGAATGAAATGAGTCTTCTGCAATTACTTTTATTCGACCAGCTGTCTAAAAGAAAACAAATGCAGCTCAATTTGGATGGATTCTTAAAACTAGTTTGACCTCATGCGGGTGGCTATTTGTTTTGTATTTGGTATGTCCTGCAAGACCTTCCTATCTACTTTGTAGCTTTCTGTGAAGCGGGTTCATACTGCAACAACCGGGGCTACTGTTACCCAACAGGCCGCAGGACTGTCAGTTGTACCTGCTACGAAGGTTTCAAGGGAGATAGCTGTGAAATTAAGAGCGATACTAGCGGTAAGTAATAAACTACTTATCTGATCTGGATCTACACTGTCAGCTCATAACTCGCTACTATAACAATTTACTTGTTTAGTATACTATTATAATAATCTAATTGAAAGCGATTTATCTAAACACATCAAGGCCACACCACGAGGAGGCACTCTTAACGCATTCTCATCCCATGTTTTTTGGAATCCCCATTGTGTCTATACCGTTATAACTCTTAGTATTTGGCCACGCAGATAAATTACTGTAACTATCCATTACATCGAACAAGTTGAGTGTACCATATGATATTATGTTATAATTATACAAATGGGTAGATATGGTGTAAATCCTGATCAATCTGTTCCTGTATGAGACATCTGAGCATGGTCTACGTTTAATACTTAGGTTTATTTCTATTAAAAAAAGTATTGGAAATGGAGACTGTGCACATGAATGAACAAATGCTCCATTTCCATTTATGCTCTGAAAGTCGTTCAAAAGGTGTTACCCTTTCATCAATATAATATTCCTATCCACCGCATACTTTCATTGTAAAAGAGTC
>JAULCE010088765.1:0-12774 GCA_032359355.1 Macoma nasuta | reverse complement strand
ATTTACAAAAAAAAACATACAACCAGGAAAAGCATGAGTTCTTTATGTTCCGAACGGAATAGTTTGGTATGAGTATTTCCTGATTGATGAAGAAGGAGTTTGGATGAGTTAAAAGTCTTTTAAGCTTTGAACAGTGTTTCTAACGCCTGATACACATTTCGAAGTCAGCACGGGATCCACGTGGGTTAGTGTGTGTTAGCTCTTACTCAGAACTGGATTTTGTGCATGCTATGTACACGGTGAGTGTAATTCTTATATCATCATGGCGGTAGAGAACACCCGAAATGTAAACAGTCCAAGCGTCATTGAAGTCAGTGAAGTCAGAGGATGATGCAAAATCAAATCTACGAGGCAATCCGGGAAAGGTGTTTGTATCGGAGGATCTAACAAAATCCAATTACGCCATAATAAAAGCCCTCCAGCCCCTAAAAAGTCTAGAAAAGTGCAGAGCTTCTGGTCCTTTAATGGAAAGGTCTTAATAAAGTAGAATATCGATAGCAGGCCCACCGACCTACATGGCGTTGATGATATCCGTGCAAATCTTGACATCAGTGATATCCGTGCATATCTTGACATCAGTGATCGACGTGGAAACACTTCCACGCAGATGTGGTGTATCTTCCCATATCGCGCGTGAAACACTAAGATTGATGTTGAGTACTATGCGTATCGTTCAGCTAATATAAAATAAGCCCCTGAAAACATGTCAGTTTGGTGTTAATCACTTATTAGATCTATGAGTACGTGTATAATGGAAACGAACTGAAGGCAATCTGTAACGCTTAGTATCCTTGTCTTGGATTCTTTTACAAGGCGTTTTGGAACAATATCTGATGCTAAGAACATAGGCGTCATATCTAGCTCTAAACTGTGTGCAGATGCCATCAGGGTCATGGCCATGCCACGAATATTTAAGGTTTAATGCAGGGTACATTCTGCATTGTGGAATTCCCATTAAATTTGTATTCTATTGATATTTACATTTCCTACTTTTGACCACGTGATTGGCGCGTAGTGAATCCAGTATTTCTAAAAATAACTCGAGCTCTGATTGGTCCTTTTGTGTTAACGGCCATCTATTTGCCATGTGATCCGCACGCGGGTTTTGAAGCGGCAAGCTTATAACATGTGGCATCTTTCTGCTCCTTGGGTCGTGCCGATGGGTAGTACGTAATAGTTACCATTCGAAGACGAGGTGTTCCAGTCATTTACTGCCCTGGCACAAACATTATTCTCTTACCGACTCTTTTGTTTAACATTGTGTCGTAAATCTCGTGACTCCCTGTGGAGACAATATCCCATTGTTCTTGTGCATATCTGAGGTATGCATACGAGCTACCTCAGGTAAGCATAAGGACAATGGGTTATTGTCTCCACAGGGACTCGCCGAAAGCATGCAGACATTTTAACTTTCCACCGCAGACGAAATTTTTTGGCAGATAATTTTTGCTGTGGTGGACCTGGAGTAAAATGTCTGCATGCTTTCCCCGTTACGCTTGCTCGGTTTTCAAATAATTTTCTTGCCAGGGCAGTCAACGACTGGAACACGTCGTCCTCGAACGGTAACTGACTTACCTACATACTCTTAAGCAATACTTTATCATAGAATGTAATTATTTCATTATGAGACTGATATGTAGGTCCCATCAGATACTATTTAGCACACATTTGTGGCAATTTCAAAATCTTCTTCAAAATGAGCTAAGTTCGGATCGAAATCAGATGTCGAGTTATTAGACGTCTCATCTGGAACTAAATTCTAAGACATCACCGACCTATGCTTTGCTAATTAAAGGCTAAGACATTACACACGATGTAGCCCTGACTAGTTGCATCGTTAACTGCCGAACGCCTTATTTTATTAGGGTCTTCATTAATTGCCACTTCTGCCTTTCTTTGGAATCGTGTCGTTATAAGCAGTCTACGCTCTAATATCAATTCTGAATTTCTGATCAGGCTCAACATTGTTCGAATTGGTCAAATACACATCAAACACTCTTTTACCGCTGTGGATATTTTCGTCTTATAAACGTATATTCTGTGAAACTGCTGGCTGAGTAACTACAAAGATTGAATTATAATCAGACGCTGGGTCGTATCTGTGCCTGATCTGGGTTATACCTCTTTGCAACCAAATCACAGTCATGAGTGTTGGGATAAGGACATATAATCTAGAGATTTTTCAGAAAATATACTGTAAACAAATATCCTAAATAATCAACTAACATTTCATTAACTCAGCACTTCTACTAATACTACTACAACTACATCGCACTACTACTACTACTACTACTTCTTTTTCTACTACTGCGTATCTACTACTGTCGTTGGTGCTATTACTATTACTACTTCTTTTTCTGCTACTTCTGCTACAACTACATAGTTGTACTGCTGCTACTACAACAACTACTAATACAACTACTACAACAACTACTACTACCACTACTACTACAACTTCTACTACTACTACCACTGCTACTAGTTTGCTTAAAAATAATACAAACTAACCTCATTCCAAATGCGCCTATATGACTTGGCCTCCCTATATACCAGACTGATATGTAGGTACTTGCAAAACTGCCAATGGAAGCAGCATATTGCACGTGCAGAGTGTAAAATAGAATACGGTATTGGCATGACGTATCTGTTTCAAACTAATGAGCTGTTTTGCCTCAAACTTGTCGTGTGTTAAAACTTGCACATGCTGAACTATTGTCCGAAGTGTCTTCTTCCTGTTATTTTAAAAGATAAACTCTTTACATAAAACTCATAATGAAATTATTACATTCTATGATAAAGTACTCCTTTAGAGTATGTAGGTTAGTCAGTTACCATTCTCGGACTTGGTGGTCCAGTCATTTACTGCCCCGGCACGAAAATCTTGGAAACTTCGCTCGGTACGCTCGCTCGGTTTTCAAATAGTTTTCTTGCAAGGGCAGTTAATGACTTGAACACCTCGTCCTCAAATGGTAACTATTACTTACTCCAATTGTTAAAGATTTACTGTCTGGGCCTTGTCGCTGATCACAATGGCAGATGATGACCCGTCTTTAGTGGTGAAGGCTGGTGGCAGTTCGACGAAGCAGAAGAAGTTCTTGATAAAAAAATATGTTCCTCTCTGACCAAGTATTAAAGAGGATTGGATTCCGATCAAACCATCGAGTCGCAGTCAATTCTTTGCGGGTTTTCAATTACCTCTACACAGCGCCCCGGAAACTGATTACTGTTGAAAACTTTATAGAAATTGGAGCACGTGCTCGTGAAAAGCAAACGATCCATTTCCTGAATTGTTTAAGTATGGGTTATATTATCTCTTATCAACTTCGATCAAAGGGAGAGAAATGGTATTCAATCTAAAAACGTTATTGTTAAAGATACTTTCCCTTGTTCTATTCTTTATGATGGACACGATCATAGCCCGAGTCGATAATATCCCGGATCGAATGCCAGCTTTAGAGGGCGGCGTCAAATCTGGGACTTCACTTTCTATGACTTTCTATAACAAAATGAATTCTGCATGGTAGGGTTTCGGTAAAGCAAACTATTATTTGATTAATCATGTTCCTCGTTTCGTTACAGTATTTGATGCAAAACAAGTTACAGACGATAGCTTTAGACTTGATGGCGAAATGGGATAACATCTCTTCATGCATATAAGGGGTGATTGCGATGTGTTTTCTTTAATTGGCAGCTGGAATCCGGCTCAGACAACGAGAAAAACAATGTCTAGCCCTGAACGAGACTGTTTTGACACTCTGGCGTGATGATCTCCATGACTTGAATTATTTAATTATTTTTACAAAAGTAAATATCAACCAGGTGCGTTGATTTGACAATTTTCGATGCACGAACAAATTAGATTGTATGATTTCTTTTGGCCTACTTTTTAACCTCCTTATGTTGATTCTTAATATGTGTAAAATAGCACTCATCTTTCTTAGCACTTTTTACATAGTCATATTGCTTGATTGGTCACGGAGTCGATCCAGTAATATTAGTATGTGTTTAATACTGCACCATGGCTCTTGAACATCATCACTCCCGAATTTTGCATTTAAATGTGCAGAACTTTTCTTTCCACATTTTGTGTATATTTTGAAATATGTCTTCTTCTTCTTCATCTTCTTCATCTTCTATTTTTTCCGCTACGATAATTTATGATCAGAAAATATATTTGTGCTGTGGACGAAATATGATGAACGCCTTCAATATGTTTTAGCTAAACTTATCTTCAATGGGGAATGCTCTAAACGTATGGTGGTGCTCCATGGGTCTGTTCCACAGCAGAACCATATCGTATCAGAAACAGGTTTAAATATCCGTAAATGTTTTTCTATGTTTGCCGACTTGCTTATATGTGAAATGCTGAATCTACTCTTGAGTTCACGCTTTGCTTCACAAACTTTTATCGATCAGTATTTTTGCATTGTTATGCTATTGTGATTATTATTGAAACATGGAGATGTAGAGGCTAATTCCGGTCCAGTAACAAATGAATATTATATTTTAATCCTTAATTGCAATATCAGAAGTGAAAGGCGGAAATTTGATCATATCAGAGACAGCTATTTAGACTTTGATATTTTATGTTTCCCAGAAACACACCTGGACGAAGCTATCTCTAATCAACTATTGCGTTTGTCGGACACTTTTGATACATTTTATCGGAAAAACAGAACAAACCACGGTATGGCATTTTGGTTTACATGTCCAGAAATTTAATTCACATAAGAATGACCGATCTTGAAATATCTGTTTGGATCTGTGTCACACTTAAAAATACTAATTATTTGATTGGAACTTTTATTGTCCAAAACCGTCGGATACAGAATTTTTCATAACCTTAAATTGAAATATTAAAAAGGCATTTGAATTATCAAATAAAGGTATAGTACTTGTTGATCTAAACGAAGACTTATTTAATCCAGATTTATGAATATTGAAAGAAATTATCATGAGTAACTCACTACCAAATGTGATTTCAGAGCCAACACGTCAAAATGCATTGTTAGACCTAATAACTATCAAAAATAATATGCAATATTTGGACAAAGGCGTACTACCTTATTCCCCTGAAATAAGTGATCATAGTGTAGCCTATATTTCCTTATCATTTCCTTACGAAATCCAACCGGTGTTTGAACGAACCGTCTATCTATAGAGAAGGGCTAATTTTGAATTATCATGTGCTAAAATTACTTCGTTTAGCTGTGACATTCTTCGTAACGGGAGTATTGATGAAGTGTGTGACTCTTTTACAAAGACTTTCATAGAATTTGTTAATGTTTGTATTCCCTTCAGAAAAGTAGTAATACGTCCTGATGATAAACCATTGTTTGACAATGAACTAAGAAAAAATTGCAGAAAAAGAGATAGTAAATAAAAGCCTGTAACACGGAGAAATTAACAGCCTTGAACAAATAGAAAAAAACACGCAATGAGGTAAATAATGTGAAAAAAACAACATACTAAACAAAATTTCTTTAACACTCTTGAATTTAATTAGGAAATTTACACTCAAATGACCAAAAAATTTTTCGGTGCATAATACGCAATTTTGTTAAAAACAACGATTGTACGTCTAATATTCTACCTTTAAGTTCAACTTTTGTGACTGGCGAAACTTCTTTCTTTAAGAGTGACCAACAAAACTCCGATTGCCTGAATGATTATTTTGCCTCAATATCCTCTGCTAATGATGATAATGTAAACCTCCCCGATTACACCCGAAAAAACTGAATACAGCTTACCTCGAGTAACGATTTTGGAATCCGAAATGGAAGAACACATTCTTACCCTCCGTGCAAATAAGGCCAGTGAACCAGACTACATCAGTCACAAAATGCTTAAGGGTGCTGCTAAGCCCATATCTAAACCACTTGCCATTTTATTTAACAGATCAATGGAAGAGGGGCAATTTCCAACATCATGGAAAACAGCAAATGTCATACCTATGATTAAAAAGGGGGACAAATCGTCGGTATCAAACTATAGACGTGTCTCATTACTTAGTTGTTGTTGAAAATTGTTCGAAAAAGTAGTCTTTAAGCATATGTACAAGTTCTTCCTTAAAAATTATTTGGTATACAAATACCAGTCAGGTTTTCTCCCAAATCATTCCAATTCTTTCCAACTAATTTATATTTATCATAACATTTGTCAGTCTTTTGATAGCAAACACTTTTCTTGTATGTTTTTTGGTGACATTATAAAGGCGTTTGATCGTGTGTGGCACAATGCTCTCCTTTTCTTACTTAGACAAAATGGTATTGAGGGTAAGCTTTTAAACTGGCTTTCTGATTATTTATCAAGTAGCAATCAAAGAGTTGTTATCCAATCTGCTATCTAGTCCACCAAGACCATTACAGCTGGAGTATCCCAGGGACCCGTGCTAGGACCTCTTCTTTTTCTAATATACGTAAACGATATCTCGGACTCTCTTTTAAGCCTGACAATATCATTTGCTGACGATATCTCCCTTTACTTCTCTGCCACACCAATCGACGATAGTGAGGGTATAAATCATGATCTTACTCTTATATCGATTTGGGCTAAAACGTTGTTGGTTGGTCACTTTTAACCTAAACAAAACAGAAGCTATTCTTTTCACTCTTAAGCCCTATGATAACCTTCCTAATTTGACCTTTCAAGGCACCGATGTTTCTTTTGTTGAACACCACAAACATTTGGGTGTTATCTTAAATGATAGTGGTCACTGAGATAAACACATCGACGGTATTTTACAATCTGCCTCAAAATGAGAAAAAATAAATTTCAATTGAACAGAAAATCCCTCTTCAGAAATTACAAAACGAGAATGCAAGACTTGTAACAGGTCTGACTCGCTCTGTTTCTCTTGACAGCCGTTTTCGTGAATGTGGGTGGCAACTTTAAAACAGAGACGTGAATCTCAGAAGCTGTATTTTATGTATAGGGCTACACATGACATGGTCCCGACCTATTTTTCTGATTTGTTTCCTCCTACTGTCGGTGAAGCTAACACACACTTCTTAAGAAACTCACAAGATTAAGAACCTAAACTACAAGAACAACCATCTCCCAAATATCCTGCATTTCTTCTTCATTAATGCTTTGGAACAATTTGGAATGAATATTAGAAATTCAGATACTCTCAAATGCTTTAAACGTTCTTTGTCAACCATATCTTATCTACATGTAGTCTCGACTTATTTTATAAATAGCCATTTGCTAAGTGTTAGGGGGTCGTTGCTTATGTTGAAATAACTTGTGATCTAACCCCGTCTCTATGTACTATTGAAGATAAAATATCTTCAGTCGGGCAGTGGCGATTGCCTGTTACCTAAACCTCCCAAAATAACTACATACTAGCCAAGACTACGTGCAATAACCCACTACTTCATGCGACTATGGCACGCGAGCTCTAACAGGTCGTCACATCGGTGAAATCCGTATCGACATGAATAGCCAAGGTGTTCCAAATAACTACCTCGAGAACAGAACCGCGATATTTCTTTTGGCAATGCTACGTGTATTTTAAGTTGTACCGGTGTGGTAATATTATTTTCATCCATTACGTACTATACTTGTTTATCAAACTGTTTTATGGAGTTTTTTATTATATTTAAAAGAAAACGGTTTCTTTGATAACTCCTTTGATAGCAAGTTCATTTCAGTTTAGCGAAGTAGTAAAACGTTGCTTAGCAGCTGTTCTCTTATAATTGCTAACGATTTTTGTACGATTCAACGTATTGTCTAACTTGTTTTAGGCGGCCACTAAATACGAAGAATCCCTTTCAGAAATAAACGCCTTCTCACAGCAGTTCATCGAGAAATGAACTACATCAAGTTGCGTACAAAGTACGTTAACCCCAAAGGGGTTTACGTTAACTTTCCACGCGACCCGCTGCAGTTCACATCCCGATGAACTGCAGCGAGAAGGCGTTTATTTCTTATATTTATATTATCATCTATAATATTTCTAGTTACATTAAAAGAACATTAGTCAATGTATCGGATTATCTTCTAAGAATTCCCATTGGATCTTATTAACACGACATTTGCGTCCGTAATTCGGAAGAGCGAATAAGGTATGAGCGTAGGCCAAGACCGGTTCAAATCAGCTTCAAAATGACATTGGGAAATGAACATCAAAATTTCCAATAGGTATATATAGGGACGTTACATATGGAATGTAGATATTAAGACATGTCATCCTTTAATGCAGAACGAAAGTAAAGCAAATATCACTTGGCTAAGCTTTCTGCATTACTTACGTTCTACATTATGTGACAACCAGTCGTTTATAATCGCTATGATACTATAAGAAATGGTTGCTCAAGACTGGTTTGACTGTACATTGCGATTAACATGTAAATGCTTGAACTGAAAATAAAAAATAATAGCTGAAACTGAATAATTTTATTGTTCTATTTATTAAAATTTCGTATTTATAAACACATACTTCAAAAGCATCTAACACGTGTTTAGAAGTAGCGATGGCTGGATGTTCTGTGAGTGGGTGTGACTGGATACTGAAAATTATTTTAAACCCTCCACTGCCGGAACCAATTCTGCCCTGCGCAACATTTTGTCTGCTTCTTTTTCACATTTCAAAAATCAACTTAATTTTTAGCAAAAACGTGGCCGAGTGTCAAACAGCATGGATCCGGATGTGACGCCGAGTTATTCGGCGTCTCATCCGGATATACGCTGTCTGCATATGAAACTATGGCTCTAAGTAAGCGGTGTAGAGGATAAATTCATAATAATTGAGGTGTAGAAATATGGCCAACGTCATGCGAAAAGAGGCACTCTGATATATCATAAAAGCGCTGACCCAGCTCTTTTTCAGCGCTAGTATTCCATTATCTAGTCAGGATTTTAACCATTTGTATTCATTCAAAGGTAGAATTGGATGTCATCTGATATTGCTAACAGTGCAGACCCTCACCAGCCGCCACGTCTGGCGGCTGGCCTTGGGCTACACTGTTTGCTATGTCCGAGTGCCCCTTTTCGCGTGACGTGGCCCATATGTATCCGTGCAAAATAACATCGCGGAAATTAATAAATTGACAAAATGTAATCGGAACTGAACCGACTCCGATCGATTCGAACGAGAATCGAATCGGTACAATACGGAGGCTAATATACTGAAATAGGAAACGTAATCAAACCGGAACAGAAGCGAAGGTGGTGTTGTAATCAACGTTTTCTTGGGGGTAGTACGCACACGCCGTTTCAACACATTCAAAAACCCGCATGATTCGCTTTACAAACATTTGGTATCTGAATGTTTTGAATCGATTTGTATTAAATATGTTAATGCAACTTAACCGGACCGAATCGGTCAAACCGTCAGTTCGATTTGTTTAATACTATACGGCCGTTTCCGGGAAGATTCGCCGTACGGACCGGTTAAAATCTTAGAAACCATATACATGTAATGCGCTTTGTTATCTTCGGAATAGGTTGGTACGTCATATTTAACCGCAGTTGGACCGGGTACAAAACCGGCAAAACCATCAATACGATAATATTAAGAACTGTACGCCTCTGTATGTCTCTAGTTGAACGAATGTATTAATTAACAAATATTGTGGACCTTTCAGAGATGGATTGGAAGGGTGCCAGTGGAATGACTAACAATGCGGACTATGAATAGATGAATATTTACATATACTTCGATCCAGATACTTTTTTTTTACAGAAAATGGAATTTATCTGACGCATGTACTCTCACAAAACAGCTCAGTCAACCATTATCCCGTTAACAATATTTTTTTATATATCTTATATAATCTAATTAGTTTGAACTCGGATTTCATCGGCGTCAGAGCCTGACCTACGCTGTTTAACACTCAGTCAATCGTTTCGTTTGACAATGAACACATCGCAGAAAATAAAGATTGATAAAATGGTAACCGTTGGTAAAACACAATATTGGCCACGTCATGCGAAAATGGGAACTCGGACAACGTAAACAGGGTAGTTCCAGACCAGCCGCCACGTCACTGACGTGGCGGCTGGTCAAGATCAGAACTGTTTGCAATTTTAGAGGACATTCAATTCTATCTTTAAATGCATACAAATGTTGAATTTCGTAAGTAGATGCTGGAATAATAGCGCTGAAAAGGAGCCGGGCCAGCACTTGTTTGATATGTCCGAGTGACAGTTTTCGCGTGACGCGGCTCATTTGTCTAAAATATGGAAATCGTGTAAACCATGAAGTGAATTAAATACAAAAACAAACAACGCGTGCATTGTTATAAATTATTTATTAATATTGTATTGTTATTATATCCTTCAAACACTTAACAATCATTCAAACATGCAAGAAAAGTACGATGAAAACAGTGAATGTAAATGCATGTATCCACTTCTAATCAGATTCAATAAAGCAATAAGTAAACAAAATAAATAAACGCAAAATAATCAACGCTATACAAGCCATATTCGATATGTAAATAATTCGAATTTGTTCATATGCGACTTGCATTCACATCAAAATGTACATCTTTTCCATTCAGTACGCGTATTACAATATTCACTTCTCTGTAGTCTCAATGTCCATGTAGACATGCATTTGGTCATAACAATGCATTTTCTTGCATATACTCGAAATGTTATTTCGTTCGTATTGTTCTTGGACTGTTTTTTGTTTTTAAGGTAAACAACGTGCGACTGAAACGATTTGTCTTCCTTCGACTTTATAAGAGTTAGTGTTCTGCTAACCTTTTCATTAAATATAATGTCTACCATGAGTTTCGAATATTCATTATTTGAAATAACTTTTGGAGAGATTCCAGTTTGCTGGACGGTCACTTTTACTTGTTTGTTGTCGTCAAGGTGCTGGTAGGAGCAACCCAACCAGTACGATGGTTTTTCCTTCGGCAACTCAGAGAATATTTGAAAATATGTGAGGTATTCTTTCTTCACCTTCGACCTCATACACCGGGCTTGTTTCTGGCATTCCGCAATCTTATGCATATGTGATGTGCTGTTCTCGGGAAGATTTACCTCACATTTTAGTGACATATGTTTCTCTTCGTCCTGACTTCCGAGCCGTTTACACTCTCCTGTTGTACTCTGGTCTGTCAAGAGTGAATCCAGTGTCGCTTTGTTCTTTGAAGATTCGTTAAGACAAACTTGTTCTAAGAGAAGAGAACGTATTGTATCACACCCAGGTCGTACGGCGGCGGTGTTCTCGTGGTGGATATTAGCATCACTTCTTGTCCTCCTAGAACAATCGAGCTGTTGCATGTAACCCCTCGTGACTTGAGGGGTTTTAAACCCAACAGTAGTGTCAATTTGATCAACAGTCAAACACTTTCTAAACGATCTTCTTTTTCCATATTCAACATCTACATCCATTGATTGTCTTGTAATATTTGGAGTATTCATTCTAGCCTTATTATAAAGTAGTTCGGTTTATATCGTACTGCCTAGCCTGCAATCTTAATGTATGAGATTGTTTTGCGAAGTGTCTTTTATACAAAAGATGACGACCTTTCGGAAAGGATCGAAAACCATGGTGATAATATGGAGTATTTTGTTATTGAGAATGTACGAGCACATGTTTCACATTTAACTTGTTCACCTTTTGGTTGCGTATGTGCATTCGTTTTTGTTTATAGCGCCATACAAGCTTGAACATTATTATCCATAACAGCCCACGGGTTTAGGATTCAATATACGTAGCTCACGAAAGCGACATAAAAGATACATGTTGAAGTCGTTTGCAATTGAAACTCTGCTAAGTGACTGTTTCAAAAACAGCATTAATATTTTATTCAGCGGATTGTCAAATATTAGTTTAGTACTATTACATCTTCTACGATTGCGTTAAATGGACGAAACCGGATTGCCGAGTAATATTGTTCGTTGACCTCTCACCGCTACTGACCAAATCATTACTTTCTTTCTGAGTTGCACTTTGGCGTGACAACTGCCCCATTTCCTTATAAACGTAAAACCAATAAATCAAACAATCGGTTATAAAGCGATTTCAATACAGTGCTTGTTAAATAGCTAGATTTTCAAATGTTTGACACATTTACTTTTATTTTCATTCTGATCTATTCCGAACTCTAGCATTAATTCTAATGTTGATACCGCTAGAAAATGCCACACTAAGAGGATAACATGCACAATGTCATCGTAGACGTCTATGCCTGAGTCGAACGTCAATAAGTGTATGCCTAGATAATAGAAGTTTTTATTTGCGAACCTCAAATTATCGTTTTGAACCTTTAAAATACTTAAGGAAAAGTATCCACTTTCACTTGATGTCGTAAACTGACATTTTTCAAGTCACAATTTTCACTTTTAAATCTGTTTTGTCTCAATTACCATTTCAAGGGAATTGTTACTGGCACGCAAAAACCTAAAACGTAGCAATATCATTAAGGTCGAAATACAAAAAAAATGTCCTGAGATTCCACCATACAATCTTTAGACTACCACATAACACAAGTGTAGTACAACCAAACACATTGTCGATCGGTCAGAGACAATAGTGGGAAATGGCCTAAAAGTCCTTATTTCTCAGCAACGCATCTAACCCATTTACTAATGCGGTATTTGAGATAAATATTCGATCAATTTTCTTTAATGCTTTTTTAACTTCAAAGATGTTAAAAATAACAATTTCGGGAAATGTCTATTAGCGTTATGTTAACACGATGTCGACTGTGATTTGCTAGCTTACAATTGAGCGCTGCTGTGGGATTTCCAACTATAAGACATTTCAAAAAGTGTAGACCTATACCAGTTGCCAGGGTGAAAATAATGCAT
>JAULCE010088654.1:0-12774 GCA_032359355.1 Macoma nasuta | reverse complement strand
GTGTAAGAAGTCTTCGAAAACGGAAGAAAATAAATAAAAAGCACACACTTTAAAATCAACAAATTATACATCCACACACTCACACTGCAAGTACATGTAGTTAAAAGAACAATTGATAACTAAAAAGAAATATAAAGTTTTAAAATTATTTGTCTGCATACAGGATTCGGACCTACAACCTACGTGTTTAAAGACCACTGTATTTACCACTAGGCCAGCGGGCCCTTTCTAGTACGAATAATGGCAATCAATACTGAGAGTAAAAACAAATCTTCTGAACGTAATAATTCACGAAAACTAGCGAAGAACTTGCCGAAGATTAATCTGTCTCAGGTCAATCTTGCCAGACAATACTTCATGTTGTTTGTTTTATATTCAGTCATACATTTATTTTTTATCTATGATTTGTATTATGTTTTTTATTGCCGCCTTAATTTGAACCAGTGTGATTGTAATGTCGGTGAAGAATTAGCATTTTGCTGTTTTAGCGACTTGTATATTACATTCTTACGACGTTTTAGCTTAATCATGAATGTGCTCCCACAGGGTAAGTTAGCTTTTAGATGTGGATCTTGTAAGGTGTATTTGACATATCTTGCATGATATATTTTCTACTATTACGCAGTGTTTGTACCTAGATATAGCTGAATCAGAGTTTGTATCTAGGCTTATAAATTGTGTCCACCTTCTTTGTGAAGTCGCATGTTCTTGTGTAGAAATGAACTTTGCCATGTTTTTTAAGTCATGGGTCAATATTATCAGTTATCCACTGAAGGAAATAATCGGTTTTGGCACCGCCTACTACTCTCCATGTAATTTGGTGAAAGTCTAAACATTCCTATTTGATATACCTCCCTTTACTGTCCGAGAGTACAAAAGGTTTCCAATCCAATTTTCCCTTAGGTACACTAGAAGCCGCTGCGAGGCGTTTATTGAGCTTATTCACACTCATGTGATTGGTAGCCTTAGTTAAATTACCGGAGTGACCCTTTATTATGGATGATCCTTAAATGATAATATTTTTCTCCCACGTGTTACTTCGCGCATTGTTCGATTCCCGATTCGCTCATGTGAAGTGAAAATACTTATATTGTGAAAGAAATGGTCGTAGTGACACCAACGTGCGAGTGTTCCATTTTGTTTTTTTACCACTCGGAGTTTTGTATTTCTAAATGCTACAAACTGAATTGGAAAAGACTTATTTGTAGGCGGCTATTTTGTTTCTATTGTGTAGCAGCTAAGCTGTAATTTTCAAAGTGAATAATTGATAATCACTAGACATAATAACTCCCTAGAATCATAATCGATCGTTTATCACTTAGCTCTCGAAAGTGTTTGTAGAAACTCCCTCCAGTTGATTTGTTGTGAACCTCTTGGGTGTCGGCCATTTTCCTTTCCACCAGTCTCGTCAGTGAGCCGTCAAGATAAATCCATTTGCATCGATTGTTTAAACCGTGATTTTTAAAAAAATTTCTTCCATCCCGATGCCCTTACTAATAATGTTTGTCTTACACTGAAGTAATTTGAATTTTGAACTTAAGTAATTCCAATTTTGTTGAAAAGACTCAAGTTGAATTGTCCTGTTAAAAATATGCGACCGCCATCATGCACGTAGGAACTACTTTCTAATATAACTAAAGAATATTATAAAAAACACTTTTGATCTTGGTCCTAGATCTATTTTGAACATATTTAAATATTCATTGCTTGATTACATGGCAATATTTCGATTTTATGGGTAAAACTTGAGAGGCAGGTATTTTGCAACAGGTTGAGTTCGAATTTGCACCAATTTGGGGGCTACCATAGTGGGCAGTGTAGCTCAAACTTTTCGTGGATGACCCGTTTATCGGAGGTCATATAAAGATGTCACTTGAATGGAACTTTTAAATGAGGGGTAACTTATTGGTCAACGAGATATAGGGGAGTTGCTATAAACACGAAGGTTATAATGGAGGTCTATGGGAAAATCTTTGGTAGTCTCTGACCTATAGAAAAGGCTTGTGCGACTCTCACAATAGTGTTATTCTTATGGTATCACCGTACGTGTCAACAGACACTCCGATCAGATATATATTCCGTGCATAACATACGTTTATAACACAGAAGTTATCGGTTGTAGAAGATGAGCTGTACCTATACAGAACACGTAGCAAGTCTGCGAGTTTTAATCCCGTTCAAGACTGAAGTTTTTTTTATTTAATTTTGATAAAACACTCTTTTTTTCTGCGTATAAATGCAATGCGGAAACGTTATTCGCGCTGCTTGGTTCTACAGACCAGAGAAAGAAGCTTGGTTGCAGATTGCCAAGCAAATTCTACGTTGGATTCAGAGGCTGGCAACGATTTCGAAACTGACAGTGTCAGCGCGTGAGTGGATTGATATTTTTATATAGATCAATAACTGATGGTATGATGTAATGAAACACCTTTGTTTAAATATAAATTAGCAACAATGAAGACAAAAGTAAGCACTTAAAGATCTTTTGTATTTATAAACGGTGAAAAATACATCCTTCAAAATTAGATTCGAACTAACGCGGAGGAAAATGTGCATTGTAGCCACTGACACTCACCACTCAGGGGCGTAGCTCCATACAGGCACCATAGGCACGTGTCTACACTTTTTTAAAACTGAATAAATAAAATAATTCTGGTATATATGCAAGAACAAGACAGGGTTTGGAGGAGTGTGAATAAATATCGATCAATAAGTAATGTCTTATCTTTATTTAGGAACGTAACATCAACTTGTAATCATTCGCACATAATCTGTAGTACCAATTGAATGAATAAAATAATGTAGGGCTTTTGCCAACAAGAACACAAAACAGTTGTGCTGTTCCCTATTGTGTGTCAAATCAATATTAACTACATTTGATGCTCGTAGTCATAATCTATTGTTGACTTTGGTGATTTGAACACAGGTATGACCAACTAGTAACCATTATGTTACTGAGTAAAGTGTCTTCTGCTCAGAGTTTCGTCTGTGTCACTTTTCACTTTAGCTTCTTTAGTGGGAATATTGGCCAATTGTCAAACAGCATGTATCCGGATCAGACGCCGAGTTACTCGGTGTCAGATTCGGAACCAAGCTGTTTGAATATTATTTTATGGTCGTGTTTCGCAGGCGAAGGGTTGTAAAGCCAAACTGGATGCAGAGTATAACTTAATCTGGTTATTTGTTTTATAAACTGCGGTTGCACCTTTAAAGTGATGCTTTCTCAGCTGTTGCTTCAAAACACAGCACAAAGTTAGCATACTATCGTATTTCATAATACTGGGGGTTTGGTGCATTTGTTTCACAAATCTATCTTACTTTAAAATCTACGGTTTATTGTGAAAATGGAGGAACACATATGTTTCCTTATTATTTCCACATTCCAAAGATACAACTTAAAAGCATCTGTAACGCAGGCATTAATTTTTTTACAATACACTGACATGTGTCATATAGTTTTGGTAGGTCTTTATTATATACAATTATATAAATGTTTCGTTAGTTTATTCTTGTTATAGTTAGGCGACAGCTTCTATGCAGATTATAGACGGAGGGGGCATATCATCCTCCTATTAGAAAAAAAGGTGCCTACATATTGACCTTCTCCAAGCTACGCCCCTGCCACTGCAAAATCACACTTACAATTTAGCTGAGTGTGTCAGTTATTTCCGTAAATAGGGATATGGGTTGGGATCCACTGACTGTTCGACGGTTAAAACCAGTTGTACATTCTGGGTGAGAAAAGTGAATGTGGATGAAAATAGAATAAATAAGATAATATTTAGATATATGGCTGATATGTCTAGCCCTACATGTACAACTTGGGTCTAAAGGTTTTGTGGGGGGTTTTAAGATCACGACCTAGAAATTTATACGTATCTGTAAACAAATAACATTATTGACGCCGTGAATAGAGACAACTCTCGGACCGGAAATGGCGAAGATAAGCTGAAAACATACAAATTGTTTAAAAATGATTTTTAACTAAAACATAAATAAAATTCATTCTTCCTTTGAAACACAGATCTGCGTTTTGAAAGTTTTGTTCAGACGTCTCTCCTCTGCGCAAAGAAACTGGTAGATATGAAAGGTTAGCTGAAGAGCAGGGAGTATGCCCTTTTTGTTAAGACCACGTAGAAAATAATACGCACGTACTGATAAAGTAACCTGTATACAAAGATATAAGAAATGAAGTTTTTAGTTGACAATCTGAAAATTGAAAGTTGGTACTTATGTTTCAAATGATTCTTTAATATGTCCGAGTGCCCCTTTTCGCGGGACGCGGTCCATATAATAGTGCGGAAAACAATTGCCGAATCTTTGAAAACGAAAAATATCTAAGAATTTTCGAAAACTTTATGTATTGAAATATTTGAAGGGAAAGAAATAACACAATTCATCGCACTCAACTTGTAAAAACATGACTAAGATAAAAACGAGCACTGTTTCAAAGCATTTACACTAGTTTCCAATTCAATTAAAATATAGTCGGCACTCTAGGCTACTATACCATTTCAAACACTACTTCTTTGTAATGTATATATACCAGCTGCTTCCAAACCTGACGTACATGTACAAGTAATTGTTTTGCAATATATGGCGCGTTTTAGTGTATTGATTAGATATTAATGAGTTTACTGCGTGACAGATTGCAACGCTGCAAAATGTAAGGTATATTTGGAGAGTGTTTGGAGTGTGAGATTGTGGACGTATACGTTTATTTCATGGTCGTTTGGCTAGCAGACAAAACTGTCGTCGCGAGATGGAGGGTATGACATCTGTTCTGTTGCATGAGGCCGAGAGGAACAATTCATAATGTAATTCCGATACCTGGTGAAAATTTTAACCCTGTCGAGCAAGAGCTCGTAACTTTCCGCTTTCCAATGAGAGTAGTGTTATGCGACATTTTCGTAAAACAATCAAGAATCAAGAACGTAAAAAGCCGGATGGTAACGTATGCCTTCCAAACATTTTTATGACGTCAGAAAACGAACAACAGTTTCAGCTGTTTACTGGGCAATTCAAGATGACTCGCAAACAAATAGATATAATTTCATTATTCTTCCTTTTTCACAACTCTTAAAAAAATCTTATATATATATCAATTTTTGAGATAACACTCATCATACCGCTAAAATCTGTTTTAGCAAAATTTATTTGTAATAATTGCATTATTTACAAACCCCTGTTGGCTCTTAAGCAATGAATTCCCGAATCCTCGAAATCCCCGACTGTCTGACCCTGTCTTCCAAAATAATTAAAACACTGACCAATACACTTTCCTAACAAATTCCAAAATAAAGTAATTGATAGTTAAATCAATGCAATACAGAAGCCGGTTATCTCAAATAGAGAGTATTACATGTAACCTAATAAACAAACCATAGCTTTGCCATAGCCCTGATCAATTATAAATAGTTCGCTTTATCGTTTAATCCAAACAGTTCCTGATCCGAGAGACTGAGTAAATGCCAAAGAAAAATATGACCAAGCTCATTCGCTTACCTCGTTCCCAAATTTACTGCTCCATGTTAGACGGTCGATCTGCTCTAAATAGCAATGTGTTCACTCTGCAGGTAACAAAATGCTCTTTGACCAGTTTAAGATAAAAGAGAACGATAATGGTTTATACTCTGCGCCTATGTTTTTTTAAAGATGGTCATAACTGTATTTGATGTATAAGATTCAAGTATTGATCATACACACAATTATGGACTCATTGTATTTGGTGCCCGATGTTTTCAATCTTGGAAAACTATTGTAGACACGTGCCTACAGTGCCTAAATAAAGATACGCCCTGTTATATCTCTATTCGAACCCCCGCGACATACCAAAGTCACTTAAATTGGTACTGGTGACTTCCTTGTCAGTGTTTGGTATTGTAAGTGTGTGCTGAAATGGTTGGCCCGGTGACACAATAATATGACGTTGTGTGATACCAGGCATTGTGTCTACGGTGTCATATTGCAGTGTGGCAGTGTCATACCTGTCTCAAATAGGTATTGTCTCCAGAAGTGAAGAACAGTTGTTCACTAACTCTAGAATGTGATGCTAATTTACGATCAGATTCAAACTAGATTATAAATAATTCGGTATCTGACCCATTAGTTCGGAAAGAATGACAGTTCCTACACTGTATTAGAATTAAATATGTAACAGGGAATATGTATAATCAGGAAATATGTATAAGTTTAAAAAAACTCATATGTATATTGTCTTTTTCACTATAAACTAGGGATGGGAACGTGTAGCAAAATCACAACTCGAGAACTCGGTCATTCTTCCGATCGAGAATTCGAGTACTCGTTAGAATTTAATGTATTTAGAAGGCAAATTTTCATAAAAAAATTTGGGAACTTCAATTTGTTACAACCCATTGTATCAGTGTTTTTCGCCTAATTTTCTCTTTACTAAGATCAATTTTCAAATCGTTATGCTTAAAGACATAAGACCAATCATCTCAACTGTATAGCAATTATAACACTTTTGTCCACTCTATATGTGAATAAAATGAATTGAACGGAGAAACCTGATGGCTTCATTGTATTGGTTCACTGCTGCAAGCACGTTTTTAATGACATAAGAGGATTAGCTATGCGTGTAACAAAGCACTTTTGGCATAACACTAGACTGAATGAGGAAATTCTGCTATGCAGTGCCAAACTTGGCAAAGGTGTAATAAGTATACTATATACTGGTCTGATGTCTTTAAGTAACTTATATGTTAATCAAAATGCATAAGCATATTTAAAACTTTCAAGACAGTCGATATCATCCACAATGATGTATTAAAAGTTCAAAACGTAAAATGGAAATCGAATAGACGCAATTTTTAGTTTTCAATTAAAAGTAAATATCCAATAAAACTGATACGATGGAAGACTCCAAAAGTCATGTAAGTATCAAGTACTTCATACTCCGGGGATTATAAATAAAATCAACAAGAGAAAAGTAATACAGTGTAGCCACGAGTTATCGATATATAAGGTCAATACTATGATTGTAAATTTGTCAAACACAATTTATTAAAACTTCATTATAAAATTAAGTGTATAATCAAAATGTTATAGAATCGAAATTTCTTAATTTATGTATTGCTATATATAGAGGTATATAGAATATACATTTAAAATACGCAACGAAAATTCATTTAATAATGTGATCCAAAAATAATCTTTATTGATAAACAAAGCTAAATATGTAACAAAAGCAAGTTCATTGAGAAACAGTAGCCTTATATACTATGAATGTTTGTACTTGTATTTGCCATTTTTCGCTATATTCTTTTCATGTAAATGGTCACTGAATTAAATATGCGGAAAATGCAAATAACCTGTAAAAGATTTGGTAGTTTAGCTCTAAGACCCGCCTCTACACTTCCTCCTTTTCGGTCAATGAAACGCAAAGGAACATTCTAAAAACTCGTTTTGCCTAAAACCCCACCAGTTATTCAACTCGACTGTGTTACTTTCATGATCACCCGTTTACATTTCTTGTCAGGTTCTATAACAAAAATCTAAACCACCAGCATGCATTAACAGCTTGGCTCTAGAACAGATTCCGAAATTCCGTTTGTTACTGGCAGTCAAACTTTGAGTGCAGTGGCAAGGAAATAAAGGTTGATATTTGAAGGTGAAATTTTGAGATGGAGCATATTATCAGCTCGAGAGGTTTTTAGTGGAAGCGGAGCCCGAATACCAAAGCTCGATCGGTTTTCAAATAATTTTCTCGCCGGTGCAGTAAATGACTGGAACACATCGTCCTCGAATGGTAATTATATTTTACCACTGTCTCCAGCGGAAAAATATAGTTTCACCCGGTGTGATGAAGCGAAGTGGTCTGCTTCAGACCGGATGTGGCAGGTGCCAAGTAAGGTCTTAAAGGATCTTATCCATACCGGGGAATATTATCCGCCAAAAGAGGACACCGCGTCGGGCCTAGATCCGTATGCAGCTGCAACTGCGATTGCTGAAATAACCTCTGAAAGCAGATTTACCTTAAACACCTACGTCAAGTAGTTATGTTCCTGGTACGGTCAAGTAGTTATGTTCCTGGCACGGTCGACCAAGAGTTTGGTGGACGTGTCATCGGTCAATATAACAAGTTCACTCGTCTGCGGAGCCACCGAAGTTTCTGCTCGATACTTCGAGAGAGAGACTTTTGACTGCCCCCTTAGCATGCCCCTCTCTCTTTGGGGGTGTGATAGGGGAAGAACTGGTGTCGGATACGGACTCACGCTAGCGTGGCTGATCATCCTTCTCCTTATTCCTAAACGGAAATCGTCAGCCTCTGCTCTTTCCTTTACGGTCCTCAAGAAAAACGGCACCTGGCGCCCAATCATAGATCTGTCGACTTTGCATTCTTCCATCGACATTCGATATTTCAAAATGGAGACCACTTCCTCTATAAGTGACATCACTTTACCCGGAGATTTTGCCGTTACTCGTTACTACCTATCTTACGGACGAGTACTATCACGTGATGTCCATCCCAAAACTCAGAAATACCTTCGATTCTGTGCAGGAACCGAGGTGTGTCAATTCCGGGTTCTTTAGTTCGCAATTTCGACAGTTCTCCCAGAGATTTTTTCAAGCTCATGGTAACCGTTGAAGGGTTTGATCCTCTTACAGTATTTCGACGATTGGCTTCTTCACCAATCCGATCGAATCAGACTGCTAAGGAAATTAGCGGCGAGTTTGTCGGAGATCGCATCTCTCTGTGTCCTTTTCAACGCCGGAAAGTCAGATAAGTTTCTGCCCTGAATTTCATCTTCGTGGGCATGATTATTTTTTCACTTTCTGCAACCGGATCAGAGTCCCTCCATCGAGAGTGAAAGCCCTTTCAACCCTGGTGAGAAAAAATTCAGGGTCCAGCACGTAATTTTCTATCGTTGAAAGGGATGCTGGCCGCGAGGTATGTCCAGTTTGGCAGACTACATCTGCGCCACATCCAGCTTTACCTTCATGCTCTTTGGAAACCTAATCGCGATCCAAACAATCTAAGGCATGGGATACAATATTTCCGTTCCTCCTATCACTTCTTCAGTGGTGGCTGGACGGAAATCGGTTTCGGACAGGAGTCCTCTTGGTTCTTCATTATCCGTCCCTGTTTCTGATCACAAATGCAAGCCGGTCGGGCCGGTCGTGCTGGGCTGTTCACATAGTACATATAGGTCTCATAACCTCGGACTTATGATCACCACTGGAATTGCAATTCCACATCAACAACCTACGAGGTGTGATCCAAATTTTCGCGGAAAGGTGCTCGCATTTCTTTATGTTTTTACAGCAGACTAGTGGAACTTTATCACAATGAAGATACATAATATATATACTTTTTTCTGCAAAATGGAGCAAGAAATGGTTTCCTTAGTAACGCTACCTTCGTCATACCGGCAAAAATATTTCAATAAAAATGTTTTCAAAACATAATGCCTCTAACATAGAAATTTCAACGCATGCCAACCAATACACACCTTAAGCTGCCGCCAACATCTGGCATGACGTCAGTGACGTCATTTTGAATAATGACATCTTTTATGTAAACAAAAGGCGCGTTCTCTACAGCAAGATGCTTTATTGAATGTTGACCAACGATCGGTCATCAAACTTTGTGTGCGTAATTGAATTTCCAAAACGAAACTGATTGAAATGCAAAGCAACGTATATAGGGGAAGCTGCAGTGAAGAAAACATACATCTACACATGGTAAAATCGGTTTTAGGAGGGTCAAGAGACGATAGGGGATGAGGAGCGGAGCGACGTCGAATGTCGATGACGTCGTCACACGTCGCCACCGTCAATAAATGTAAGACAACGAAAGGCGCATAGCTATCGAAGAAATTGAGAACATGTTTGAATGTTGCTATGTTCAGAATTATTCATGATAGGTTGAAAAAACATATATATCTTTAAAGGAGATAATTTTTAAAAGGACTTTATAGTACAGTTGAAACTGTTTGCATGTGCAGATGAGTTGACGTCAATATCAAGTTGGGCTGGGTTTCCTTTAGAATCGCAATGGTAGTGACGGTAACTATGCATGCATATAAGTTAGAATGATGAAATGTGTAATCAAATTTGAATTATATTAACTGTTTTTCGTGGGAACTAGGGCAGCCGATGGTCGACCTGATTGCAACTCGACACAATCATCGGTTTGCTCTTTACGTCTCTCGAGTGTTGTATCCAACAGCTGGGGCAGTGGACGCATTATCTCTGGATTGGAATCGTTTGGTGGCATATGCGTACCCCCATTTATCCTCATTCCACAGGTGTCGAGGAAGATCAGAAACTCCGTGTGCCCTGTGCCTGTGGCCTCAGCAATCCTGGTTCAGCGATCTTCTGGATCTTCTCCGAGACTTTCCTAGAAAGCTACCTCGGAAACCAGACCTTCTCCTTCATAGAGGCCATGTTCTTTACACAACGCGAGACATGTTCAAACTGCTCGTCTGACCGTTAACCGGGATGCCCTCCGAAAGGCACGCCTTTCGGCAAGGGCTTTCGATATCATCTCCGAGCCTAGAAGGGACTCCACCACTTACGTCTATAACGCTAAGAGAAGGGTTTTCTCAAATTGGTATAATTCAAGACAGGTTGGTCCGCTTCGTCCCTCTGTGCGATGTATAGCGGACTTCTTGATTTTTCTCTTTGGTGAGAAGAATTTGGCTGTCAGGACTATTGAAGGGTATAGATATATGATCTCTCACTTTTTTTCAATGGTTTAACTCCATTTGGTTCTTCCCTGTCAGATCTCAGAGTTTGTCAGAGTTTGAGCTTAAGACACCTGTCTCCAGCTCTCTAGCACCTAGGTGGGACATTTCGTGTGTCATCTGGTACTTGTGCATAGCTCCATACGAGTCTCTTGATCAAGCCTCTTTTCAGGTTCTTGCCTCTGCATAACGTAGAAGTGAGATCCATGCCTTATCTGCTGAAGATGGTCACATCTGCTTCAACGATTCGGACGGGTCAGTTTCGCGACTTCGCCTTCTCTGCCCAGTACGATCCCTTAAGTTTCCAAGGTAGTCCCAACTTCCACTCCGCTCAGTTTAGTTATTATTACTTTAAGTGCGTATAGCTTATACAGTAGTATACCGTATCTCGGGATTATGTAAGTTTCCAGTCTTGGTACAATTTCGGCGAATTTTTAGGGTATTAGGGATAATACAGTTATCTTTATAACAGGTTAGTATTTATTTAATTAAAATGAATTGTGTGTACACAATTCAATAAGAAAAAATACCATACGTGATAAAAAATGTACACCAAACAATAAAATACTGCAAAAAAACATAAAGAAAGGTCTACACAATTCACTACATATTATGTGCCTACATAAATAATTAGATAATACAGAATTTAATAAACTAAACTAAACGTTACACGTAGCACGATATAATTCACACAGAACATTACACGAGTCCGTGCAGAATAACAAATAAATTATATATAGCAATAAAGATGCACAAAACACATTACACAGTGTAAATAACATATAACATAATACAAGTTGTACATTTGTACATTTCATAATAAATCGTGTACATAACATAATGAAGTTTGCACATGAGATGATGAAGAGTGCACACTACATAATAAAGCTTGCACAATGCATAGTAAAGAGTACATGCAACATAAATAAGTTGCACATAATGGCAAAACATTCGACATTTTAAAACAGTTGAGGTGTTCAATGATGTTCAAAGCACAGATTCCAAGATATATGTATAGCTAATCATAATGTCTATTTATAATTACTGTTTCTCCTTTGCTCAAGCGCTGCTTTATTAGAAATTTGTCAATTTGGACCAGAGTACATACTAGCCATATTTAAAGCTAACGTAGAACGGAGTAAATGAATATTCACAAAAATCACTCCGCGCTTCAACAGTGTCACTTTTATCGGTTTGTAAAGATTTTCACAAAAGATACACACTCTTTTCATTGAGATGGTTGATATGGGTCAATACTTCTTTAATTAGCAGCAACCTCAACTTCATAGCAGCTTTTATCGGCGCTATATGACCTTTTAAGTGTCGCTGTGCCGTTAAACCCAACTCAATCAATCAATCATAGCAGCTTTCGTGTTTGCTTTGTAGGACTGTATTCCTTTTTAATCGTTTAGTTTTAGCTCACCTGACACAAAGTGCCAACGTGAGCGTTTGGAATTGCTGCATCTTGTGTCCGTTAAATCCTGTTACCGCCATAGGCGGCTCAAAATCATCGTTGTAATCAGTGCGAGTCAAAAATCAGGTGCTTCCTCAGAAGGCGCCGCCTGATCAGGGATTTCACCTTTTTGTAACAATATTTAGTCCGAATATTAGCGTTTCGGAAAAGTAAAAGTTCATTTATTTATATCGTTATCTGTTTCGTTGAAATATTTAATCTAGACCCAGTTACAACCAGCAATTTTAAATTTGGCGACGAAATTGTAAAAAGTTTTTTTTTATAAACTTTCTTCTGGAATGTGCGTTAGGTTGTCCTCTTTCAGCTTTGTTTAAATGATGGGTATGAGCTTTGCCTATATTCGACCCTTCAACATATGAAAATCGGAATGACCCACTCAAGCCGCAACATCTTCTACGTGTCGCCTGATCAGGGAATTCACATATTGTCACATTTCAGAACATAATTATGCAGTTTTGATGTAGATTAGTGATGGGCAATCGGCTGGATTTTCATAATCGGATAATCGGACACCCTTAACCGATCGATTATCCGATTAATCGGTCTTCAACGACTCATTTCTCAAATGGTAGAAAATGTAATAAATTT
>JAULCE010088543.1:0-12775 GCA_032359355.1 Macoma nasuta | reverse complement strand
ACCTGACTTTTGGCCAGTTTCAAACAGTGTAGACCATGATCAGATGCCATGTCTCTGACGTGGCATCTGATCTTGGTCTACACTGTTTGAAAGTCCTCATGGTTGGAAATCGCACAGCGGCGCTCAATTATATACATATATATCATAATTAACCCTTTCAATGCTGTTTTTTCAAATGGACTCTTCCAATAGTTTATATCAACAAATTGGGGATGTTCTCCTCTCGTTATTAAAATATGACACACAGAGTGGCCCCCTGATCGGAGTGCTCCTCCAGGAGCTCTCTGATCTGGGTCCACACTGTTTGCACAGGACGTATAAACTCATTTCCTGCACTGAATAGGTTAATTCAGTTCATTTTATGTTGAACACCTTGCATGTTAGCAGTAGATTTTTCATTTCATTGATCATTTTTTTCAAAAAGTGTAGTTCTAGAACAGGCTCCTATAAACTGTTGGGCCAAATCTAGGATCCAAACTGTTTGACACTTAGAATTTATAACTGCAAAATGCAAGAAGAAAGCACAATTGAACAAATAATATGTCACAATGACTTATCATAACATATTTACTAAGCATGCAAAGGGTTAGACAGGACATGATACTTCACAGAGGTTAGTCTCCATTTAACCCTTAATCTTGTCGAGAAAATTGTTGTCTGCTAGAATTGTTCTCAGGTCAATTTTTGTCTGATTATCTTAAAATTTGGTGATGATATTTTCTGAGTGTTAAACAGCCAGCTTCTGGATCAGACACCGAGTTACTCAGCATCTAATCTGGAACCAAGCAGTTTGAATTTTTTATTATGGTCGCAATTGGCTGGTTAGGAGTAAAGCTTTTTAGGCCTGGTGATGCAGATGCTGAATTCATGGCAAAGGTTAGAGCTAATGTCATCTACACCATGAAAGCTATGAGGAAACCAACTTTCATTCTTCATTAAAAATAATGGCTAAATAGATATAAAAGCCTGTGGTACAAATGTATAAATACACGTAGTATTAATCTAGGCTTATTGGCACAACAAATACAAAGTAATGTACAGTAAAACCTGTCTACAATGATCACTAAAATAAGAGGCATAAAGATTTCTAAAGACAGGTAGCGTCTCAATGCAGCAAAAGCTCCTTAATAACCTTTCTGCATTAAGTCTGTGCAGCATGAACAGTCAATGGTCAATTCAAGTATCAATGCATCTTTATTAAGTGGTCGCTGTGGAGAGGTTTATCTGTTCATACAATTAGAACTACATAAAGCTTTACATCTTATACTAATAAGATCTACTTTTAGTCCTCATCAAGCAAGGCATGATCAAATGGTGTAGACCCTGATCTGACCCTGATCCCCCAGAAGCAAACTTATCAGGGTCTACACTATTTGTCTATTTATTTTATCGTTTTGAATACATTATATGGGCCATGTCACGCAAAAAGGGGCACTCGGATATAACAAACAGTGTAGCCCCAGACCAGCCGCCACGTCACTGACATGGGGGCTGGTCAGGGTCTGCACTGTAACTCTACCCGTAAATGAATACAAATGATAAATTTCGTGACTAGATGCTAGAATAGTAGCACTGACAAAGAGCTGAGTCAGCATTTTTTTATATGTCTGAGTGCCCCTTTTCGTGTGACGCGGCACATATCAGTGTTAAACAATCTTGGCGTATTCTCGGTTGGGCGAAGACTAAGAGCAATTACAGAAAAACACCCTTTAATGCGGCCACTCAATGTAGAAGCATGGAGGCCCCTAAAACATGTGGTAGCTTGATGTAGACCAAAAGTAATGCAGAAAGGAGCTTTCTATATTACTTTTGACCTGCATCAAGCTACCAGCAGTCTCTAAGGTTGTCCAAATCAGTTAGTTTAAGTGGTCCCATAAGGGGGTTTTACTGTATAGCAACTGTATTTCTAGGATCATCTTACCTTGCTTCATGGCAGACCGCCCACCAAGGTTTGGGCTGTACTCTCGTGGTATAGGGTAAGATGAGAAGAGAGGATATGGGTATGGGTTGCCCGTGTCCTGCAAATGAACAAAATTAATCCTTGCAAATCAATAACACCAATAAATAACATGCAAAATTATCCCCTTTAACGCTGAATTTCAAATGGACTGTTCCAATTTAAAATATGACTAGTTTATAATGACATGTTGACATGGGATTTTCTCAACTCAATCTAAAATTGGACAAACAGTGTAGCCCCCTGATCAGAGGGATACAGCAGGAGCCCTCTGATCTGGGTCTACACTGTTTGCAAATGACTTATAATCTTGTTTCCTGCACTAAAAGGGTTAACCCTTTACCTCCTAGAAATGCATTTTCATGCCTCTGTATCAGATAATTTTTGAAAACATTTTTTAAAATAAAGCATTAGCTATATTTGTAATTGACCAATGGCATATTTTATGCCGGCATGTCAAATGAAATTGAGAGGAGTTGAATAGAGTTCGAGCTAAAAATGCTCCATTTCCCCCATTTTTTTCAAAATCAATGTTTTTAAAGCAATTCAAAAATGGCATTTCCCTTTTGCCTATATATGATACTACCTCTTTAGCAGATGACTATTGAAATTATTGTGGGAAAAGGAGCATTAGCCATTTTGTTTTAAAGGCCATTAAAACTTGGGTTTTTTCCATTCTCTTAGATTATCTTTCAATCTATTATATATATATATTGTGAATGATACAAAGAAAAGCAAATGGGAATTTCTTTTTATGTACACCTACCTCTAATGTTCTAGAGGGCAGCACTCGCTCCGTTGGTCCGCCAATCAAGTATGACCTGACCAAGATGTTGTTGCGTTCCATCGACAACACATCCACTATGATCTCCTTCCTGTATAAACATTTATACTATAAAACCTCTCTAAAACAGACACTCTCTTAACCAGGACAACAGTAATATGTGTTTTTTTAAGACAGGCTACAGCTTAATATAGGCAGAAAGTAATATAGAAAGCTCCTATGGGAGCTTTCTGTATGACCTTCAGCCTGCATTCAGCAGCCACCTGCATTTACAACACATCCACTATGACCTCCTTCCTGTATACACATCTATATATAACTCTTAATCCTCCTCTTGATATTGATGTATTTGTTTTGTTATTTGCAAACAGTGTAGACCCAGATCAGACAGCTCCTGAAAGAGCTGTCTAATCAGGGTCTACACTGTTTGCAATTTTGCATACAGGATTTGACGGCCATGTGTGGTCTTCATTTACCATTCATTTGAAGTCTATTCCAATAAATATTCATATGAGGAGAAAAAAAAAATTCGAACCAAATTAACTCTTTACTTCATACACTTTTTGCAAACAGCTATAAGGAGTTGTCTGATCAGGATCTGTACTAATTGCCTGTTGGGCCCCGAGTCTATTTTGTTTGCCATTAAAACCAATTGCCTTATCTACATGATAATATATTTTAACAGTTAAGCAATACACTTAGGGGGTGAAGTCTTAGCATAACTATTCTCAAAGTAAAGGGTTTAAACTTTATTCTATAGAAGCACCTTTTGGTGCCTCTGTAGTGAACAATTATTGAAAACATTGTGAGTAATGAGAAAATGCTCCATTTTATGCAATGTTTTCAAAACAATTCAAAAATGAGATTTTCCTTTTGCCTAGATATTCATCCTTTTCTCCCTTTTTTGTGGATAAGTGTAAAATCAGCATATGGAGTAAGGGCGAGTCCTCTCCTCCAAAGAAGTGTCCTTTTAGTGCCCCTATGGCTGATGGCATTAAAAACATTGTGGGAAATGAAGCATTTGCTTGAAACAAGCACATGCTTCATCGCCTGCAATGATTTCAATATAATTAAAAAATGTCATTTTTGTCTGGCCTAGAATTTCAAGTTTTTCATCAGATTCTTTCCTTGTGGGTAGGTTAAAAAATAGGAAAGGTTGAGGAAAGGGTTACTGGTAGCTGAGAGTGTAGTGGTGCCTTACTGGTCTTTGTTGATCTGGTTGTCGGCCTGGGCAGCCAGGAGCAGCTCTTGTATCTTGTACTGGGACTGCAGCAACAGCAGGGAGTCCAGGCACGAGATCATCATGCTCAGCACCCTGTAATACACATAGAGGATCTTACAAGAGTGGTCATGGTATATTGAAAATATAAAACAAGGTGTCTGACACTGTACAAAACAAAGCTCTGCTGAATTTTTTAGTTTCTGACAAGTTTTATATACTCAATATATACTTTATATACTTTATATATTCAATATACCACAACCACTCATTCAAGACTCATTTAAGATTCTATTTGGTATAAGATACTATTCATAATGACATAACCTAGCAATGTTTTATCACTAGTTATATACTGAAAAATAAATAAAGACGTTATATATTGCTGGTGACATCATTTATAGTATACGTATATCTTATCACACCCTGTAATATTAATCCAGCAAATATCGAACTTTCTGCGGAAAAAAAAGACCATGTACAAAGATATTACATTTAGTATGCAACATATAGCCAGGGGCAGGGTCTATACCATTTGTCAGAATAAACAATAACCTGTTCTCTACCACTTCAAAGATCTGTGAATCATTCAATAACACAAAAGCTGATCGGGGTTCATGCAATGTTCCCTTCCAAAAGGCCTGCTTTCCCAGACTGTGTCATGTAAGGTATTAACTATTTATTCCATGTGTGTGCATATTTACACCTTTTGCAAACTGTGTAGACCTAGATCAATGTCTGCTCTGTTTGTTGAATTGGTTTGGCCAAAGTCTACCCTGTATGCTATGGAAAGTTGTTACAAGAGAGTTTATGTGGCCTTAACTCATTCCCTCCTAGAGATGCATAATTGCGCATCAATTGTAGCTGTCATTTGCAAAGATTATGAGAAATAGAGCATTTGCTTCTCAGGAGCAAATGCTCAATTTCCCACAATCTTTTCAAAACCAGTGACAGTAAGCAATACTTTGTCTTTGAGATTATGTATAGTAAGCTAAAAACAGAACAATGACGTCTCAATCTAAATATAGTATAGGGGAGAATAAGTTAAGGCCTAATGCAGAAAAGAATTGCTCCAGCTACCTGCTTATATAATTGTTGATAAATATTCAAAAAGGGTGGTGTCTTAACATAAACTTGTCATGAAGTAAAGTATTATCCCACCTGATCTAAACTTACCTGAGACCAAATGCATGAGATTGTTCTACATTGAACAAGGAATGGATCTTGGCTGGATTCAAAATGATGATTCTATCTATAAGTCCCTGAAAAACACAGAGATGATTGTTGCACATTGTAGGGTCCAAAGTTGTCAACATCATTATTCATCTAATTGAGTGAAAAACACAAACACTGTTTCAGAATTTCTTGTGATTTATTACTGCATTAGAATGACACAATGAACATGATATAACTACGAAAAATGTGTTGACTAGACTGTAATAATATTTATTCACATAATGCAGAAGAGAACTATTTGGAAGATATTTTTGCAGAAGAGATTTATTTGAAAGATACTTTATCTCATTATGTACAAGTTTCATGACCGGCTTCAAAAATGTCAAAAATTTGCTAAGAGACTAGTTAGATCAAGTTTACATCTCTGTTTTCTCATTTAAGACAGGTTCAAGTGAAAACTAATTTTTAACCAAACCCTATTTGTGTCTTTCATTAGAATCGTTTTTTTTTCTTTTTGTCTTGAACAGATGATTCTAATGAATGATTACAACAGAGGGCTTGTTAGAGAATACAAGTTGGTCAGATTATTATTTTTATACCCTAGCATATCTGCAGCCGTGTTTAACCTGGCTTGACTATCACTCAGCATCACGAGAACTTAACCTGCTCAATCTAAAAACTTCAACTTTGAATTTCTCATTCAATTTAATTGCCACTATCCTAAAATTTGGACTGCCAGTGAAACATGGAATTCAGAGCAGTCGCAATAAAAGGTTGATATCTGAAGTTAAAACTTCAAGTTTGAGCACAATCTCAGCTTTAAAATGTTTAGTCAAAGCAAGGCCAGGACATCCATATCTGTGGTGGAACAGAGCATAGTCAACTTACTATCAGGGAACCTGGGATTTCTCTGACACCATAGCTGGCCTTGGTTGGCAGTTTGGCATCAGCTAGCAGCTCGTACAAGGCAGGGAATGCCGACACAACATTGAGGAGGCGACCCAGATGCTGAAATATATCAGAACAGTAAAGTCTCTTTAATATAACAATTATGAATAGGTTAGTGCAGATATATTCAATGTTTCACAGGACTTAGGACTATCTTGAAAAGCGGTCCCAAGTATTTTGAGATAATAAGAGCTTGCTGGTAAATTTTAGCCTAATAAAGACACCGCCAATGCCAATACAGAGGATATTGAAATAGTTCCCAATTTCAACTAACTGAAATGATCGTTGAAAAATGTTGATTATGAATGGAACAGGTTTGCAACTTATCATATGAACTAACCTTACAGGTTGACAAGTCTGCGGGATCTACACTTATGAGCTGATCTGTAAAACTTAATTTACCTCTTTCCTGCACAGAAGAGCTTTTAAATGCTCCTGTAACTGACGGCCATTAAAACTGTAGGAAATTGAAAATTTGCTCATAAACAAGAAAATGCTCCATTTCTTACAATGATTTCAATACAATTCAAAATGGCATTTTTCTTTTGCCTAGATTTTCAAATCTTTCATTAGATTCTTTCCTTGTGGATTAATCTAAAAGTAGCTTGTGGAGGAAAAGGGTTATAAGCTGATCTGTGAAGTTGTTCAACAGCAAAGCGACTTACCTTATGGGCTGTTCTATCTATGGGGTCCACAGGCCAGGGTCTTGGTGTAAACAAGGTCACATCTATGGGCCCTATTTCTATCACAGACCACAACTCTGTGATCAAAGCCTTCAGGTAGTCTGAAAGTACAGTAAATTCTTTCAAGCCTTCAAACTTCCTAAAGTATTACTGAAATTCAACCACTCCAAGGAATCTCAGTAATTATCCTAAAAAAATGGACTAGCTGATTCCTTATGCTCAAAATGATAAAAAAGGTAAATAGTGAAGACCCTGATCAGACTGCTCCTTAAAGAGCGGTCTGATCAGGGTCTCCACCATTTGCCGATGTCTCACTGGCCTGTTTGCTCCTGCCTTGCTGGCTGAAGAGTTATAGTAATATGATGCAATGAAGTACTGGAACTAGAAAAGTCCTGTGTTAAACTATTAATGCTTCCATAGAACATGGATAGAACAAGGATAATACATTTGGAACGCCATATTGGATATAATACAACTTCAATTAAATCATGTTTACCCCTTTGTTTCCACAGAAGCCCCTTTAAGCGCCTCTGTCACTGATGACTATTAAAAACATTGTAGGAAATGAACCATTTGCTCGTAATGAGCAAATGCTCCATTTCCTACAATGATTTCAATACAATTCAAAAATGGCATTTTTCTGTTGCCTAGATGCTTTGGTTTTAATCAGATTCTTTCCTTGTGGATAAGTCTAAAAATAGTTTGTTGAAAAAATGGTTAAACACATTGAAGGCACTGTTGTGGTCTTGTGAGTGAACTCTTTCTTGCCAACACTGGAGTGAACTCATAGGCGCATATGATAACGTCAAAGTAAGTAGCCATGCAAGAAGACTTTCTTAAAGTATTTTACCTACAGGGCAAGGCAAAACAGTGTAGACCCTAATTAGAGTGTACCTTCATGATCTCTCTGAGTTAGACACCGTTTGCTCTCTTGGTTATATCTACACTGTTTGAACACACTAATTTTGTCAGATATGTGACATGAATGGATCAATAATTTACTGACCTTTCTTAAACCCTTCCCTATTTTCCATAGATAAGCCTATTGGTGATTCTGTAGTAAATATCTATAGAAAACATTGTGGGAGTTGGAGTATATGCTCAGTGTGCACATTTTTTTTCTCTGCAAACTGCCATTCAAAATAGGTGCTTTCCCATCTCATTGTTTACATTATTTGTGAAAGGGTCTAAAATAGCATATGCAGTAAAAGGCTTAACCCATTCACTGCCCTACCCCGAGTTTAGCTACATACGCAAATAGCTTGGATCTGAATGAGACGCCGAGAAACTCGGCGTCTCACTCAGATCCGAGCTGTTTGACACTTGACCAAAGGTTTTACCAAAGGTGGAGGTAGTGTGTTATGGCTAAAATGGAAGTAGACAAAATATTTGCACATGTGCAAAACCTTCCTGGCAGTGAAGGTGTTAAAGTGGATTTTAACAAGGTGATGAGGTACCACAGAGTAGCTTTATGCAGAGCTACAGATAAGCATGTGTAAATGCTACATTTATGTCAAAATTTCTACATTTCTTCACCAAAGCCTATGGAGTGACCACTCTTAGAACTGACTTGAAAAGATGATTCTAACTAGTGTTCACTCCATAGGGTTTAGTGGAGAAATAATGATTTAGAAATTTAAATATGCACGTTATGTGGGGCATTGGTTACCTGTTTCCTTCAGAGCCACCATGCCGGGAGCCGTGGCTGCCACCTGCGTCACCATGTAGCCGTATCCAAACTTCTCACACTTACTGACCTGTGTTGGAATGAAGGAAATGATGAAGGTATGATGTTGGACAGAATAAAACATAGTTCACATATTTTGTTACATATTTAACATGTTTCACCATGTAGCCATAGCCAAACCTTTTACACATACTCGATACTGACCTGGTGGGGAATGAAGGCAGGGTTCCAGATAACATGTCTATTTAAAATGCTAAAATTCTTTCTTTTTTTAAAAAAATTGTAAATATGTGTATACAGTAAATCCTCTCTAAACTGGACACTTTTTAACAAAAAAGGTGTGTTGTAAATGCAGGCGGCTACTTAATGCAGGCTGGAAGAACAACAGAAAGCTCCTATTGGAGCTTTCTGTAATTCTTTCTGCCTCCACTCTAATACTGTCTAATACACCACATTTTAGTCATATTTACAGTTTAGAGAGTGTCTTGTTTAGAGGTGTTTTACTGTACATTAGGTAAATTGATTAGTATCATAGGGAGGGTGAGTCTGACCTGTAGTTTTTTCTCATATCGGGAATGCATGTACAGCGTACACTCATTGAGAGCCCCAGTCTGTTGTAACAGCAGGATTCCCTTGGCAGTGCTAGCAAAGTTGAGGAGATTGTCTCGCAGAGTGTCTTCCCATTGTACTCTACACAATAGAATGAAATTTGATGAAATAAATTCAATAAAATTCAATATTTTTGTTTGAGAGAACCCTTTACCTCAGAGAAACATCCATTCAAGCCTATGTAGTACACATTATCATTGAAAACATTGTGGACAATGAAGCATTAATTTTTCTCCTACTGAGCAAATACTCCATTTTCCACAATATTTTCCAAACCGTTCAAAATTGGCATTTTCATATCCATTAGATATTCATCATTTTCGTATAGCTAATTTACAATATCACACATTTTGACACCTTTGAACTTGTAGCAGATAACTATTGAAAACATAGACTGTGGGAAATGGCTCATTTGCACACAAAGAGGAATATATCACTTTCTCCTAGACAATCTTCAGTTTCATCATAAACTTTTATTGTTATTGAGTATAAATATAGCACATTTTTATTGAGATAAAGGTTAAACAATTAGAGGCAAGAACAAGAACGCCGAGTTCACAGAACACTTATGCCCCCAGTGGCATCCTTGACTTTATATTTTGAATCTTTTCAAGTCCAAATTAGGTCAAGGTCAAACTGAGTTTGGGTGATATGGGTGTTTGGGAATTGTCCAAGGCAACAACTGTATAAGTATCCAACCATTCTAGTAAGCAGTGTTGATGCTTGACGAAACTGTAAAATCAAGAAATAGCCAATTTGAAACTATCCAAGTCCAAATTAGGTCAAGGTCAAATGGACATTGGGTGATATATGTGGATGGGAATGGTCCAAGGCAACAACCATTAAACAATTTAAAACATTCTAGCCAGTGGTGTTGATGCTAGACAAAACGGTAAAATCTAGTTAACCAAAAAATAGCCTACTTGAAACTATCTTAGTCCAAATTAGGTCAGAGTCAATGTCAAATGGACGTTGGGTGATATATGTCGATTGGAATGGTCCAAGGCATCAATAATTTATCAAATTAAAACATTCTAGCAAGCGGTGTTGATGCTAGACGAAACGGTAAAATCTGATTAACCTCGTGCGCACACACGCACGGACAGACGGACGGACGGACAGGACGATCACTATATGCCTTCCGCATCTATAGATGCCGGGGGCATAAAAAGAAACGCAACTGTTGTTTGCTTGAAATAGTGTATGATGGTGTATACCAGTTTCTTAAAGAATATGTTTTGACCTATTTAATTAAGCAAGCATTCAAACGATCAATGCCCTTAACAAAACATTCCTGCATGACTGGGTTATCGACTCTTTTCTGAAAACTGACGCTATCCCTGGTTCTCAAAACGTTCAACTAGGATATAACTTATAATTCAATACAGTGGTTAACTATCATGATTTTAGCAAATATCCACTTATTTTGATACTTGCCGTGGTCTACAGGTTTTAAACTGTTTGTTTGAAATATGACAACTTTCAGATTACTTCCCTTTACATGAAATAAAATGTATTCTTTGGATGACATTCTTCAAATCGTGTCAGTCGATTTCAAACATTTTTTGCTTTAATTTTATTCAAACCAGCAATGTCTCTATAGTTTCGGCATTCAATCGATTTTAAACCAACTGGTAAAGACTACACATTTCCTCAAAGAAGGGTTCTATGTTAAACCGATGGGATTTGAGTTGCGTTTCTTTTTTAGTAGTATACAACGAATAACACGATCAAATATAACTGAATATTAGGCAATTTGAAAATCGCAATTCATTTAAAATGTCACGCCATCCGTCATTTCCTTGATATGTGGTATGAAAGATACGAGGAGGGATCGAAAACCACAAAGTCAATAGCAGGTCTGCCCATCGTTTGCATCGATGCAGGCATGAAAATATTGATTAATTTCGTTTGCAGCGTTGGGTTTGACATTAGTACAAATCTTGAGCGGCACTCCTATTGGTCAGATGTTTTTCATTAAGTTGGTAGGCTCTATGCGGGGACGGAATCAGGCCTGCAATGATGCAAACAGTAGTCATAAGCGATATTAATCCTTATCACGCTAATCTCGACCTATGGTCGTGATGGCTAATGTTTGCAAACAGCTTGTATCCAGATATGACACGGGGTAACTCGAGTTTAGATCAGCTTCATAGTTGTTTAACACCTAGTGTCACTATCTCTGTAGAAAAAACGGTAGTTTGAGCAGGATTGATGATTGAAATAAAACAAATTGTACAACTAAATACTGACACAATATGCTTCCAAAAATACCATTAACTAGTCAATAATTTTGTTATTTAATGTAATACAGTCAAACTTCTTTGGCTCGAAGTTGCAGGGACCATTGTAATAAGCCTTAATTGCCTGAATTTCGAATTCGAACTTCCGGTAATTGACACTTATTAAAATAGTCCTTGCAACTAATAAATGTGCTTTTTTAAGTTTTGGTCCATAAATAATTAGTTCCACAAACATAAACTCGAGCCAACCGAGCTCGAGCCAACGAAGTTTGACTGGACAGCGACTTGAATATACCACTAAATTCGCATGTTTTTTAATGCATAACCTCTTCCCCAATAGAAGCGGTTTTCAGCGCCTTTGTAGCTGACAGCTATTGAAAACATTGCAGGACATTTAGCATTAGCTCGTAACAAGTAAATGCACCATTTCACATAGTAGTTTGAACACAAGTCAAAGATATGTTTTCTGTTGCCTAGATTTTTATATTCTCCATCAGATTCATTCCTTAAGAGTTAGTCTTAAAATAGCTGATAGAAGGTGGGGCTAAAGTGCAGCTAATTTCGATTTAAAAATTGTTAAACTCATCAAGATCTTCAACCACAAATCAATGTTTATATAAAGCTTTTAACCGCTGTTGACCGATCTTATTAGCAAACAAAACAACATCAGTTTGATTAAACGAAATATTCGTTTCTACGCCGAAAATTGTGTTCCCTGTAACATAGATTTTCTCAGATAAGATGTGCGCAAAAACATTTTTTTCTCCTATTATTTCCTATAACTCAAATATGTTCGCGTGTAACAATACCATATATCGACATATGCCACCATTTTGTCACGAAATTCCCAATCCATCAGAGTAGGCTAGGGCGATAGCCTTTGGTATAATGTGCCTGTCAACGCCGACCCATTCTGTTATTAAACTAGTTTTCTGCGAACTCTAAGCTGTTCCGATTTAGCTCATACCCAATTGTTTCGTCTACTTTAACCTTCGTCTGATCATTTGTTTAAAATCCTCCGATTTGTCTTAACTTTGGTTGAATTGGTGATTGGCTGTCACGCAGCCCAGACCAGATCAGAAGCCGCGTACTGTTAATTGTGAAATGTGAACTATGGAGTATGAACTCTGAAGGGTTAACTGATAAGAGTGACCTTTTTGCCGCCAAATATAAAATTACGGGCTGTTACTGGGTTTTGGATCAAATACTTTAACGAATTAAATAACAGAACTATTTATACAAACTTTGACTTTTCCATAACCCTACTATTCAGAAGTAATTTTGTTGCAAAAATGTCAAGTCCCTGATCAGATACCGCCTTAAAGGGCGGCGTCCGATCTGGGACTAAATGTTTTTGCAATGTCGATATGAGTCGCATACTACTGCTTCTATCATGTTAGAATCAAAACAATAGATGTTTATAAAACATCATGCCCCCTTAAATGTCCTGTTGTTAGTAAAATTTGGAC
>JAULCE010088432.1:0-12775 GCA_032359355.1 Macoma nasuta | reverse complement strand
TAAGGTGATTATTCAAACAGCTTGGATCCAGATCAGACGCCGAGTAACTCGGCGTCTGATCTGGATTCAAGCTGTTTTACACTCAGACAGTATCTTCACTAATTTTTAAGACAATTGGACGATATCGTAAAATGTAGCAGACGACATTTTGAGCAGACGACTATTTTCGCAGCAGGCGAAGGGTTAAACCTTTCACCATCATAGTCAACTCAAATCGACATTGCAAAACAGTGAAGTCCTAGATCAGACACTGACTTCCCCTTATTGCAACATAATTTAGTTTGAATATAATGTTTTCTAAAAAGCCAAAGTTTATTTAAGAATGTTTGTTATCGTTTTCGTTTTATATTAATCCAAAACCAACTACATCCGACACTTCTTACATGTGTCGGCGAAAGGGTTAAAATCGATACACAAAGAAACAATTAGCTCTAAGAATCGGTATGCATGAAAGTTCATGGTGTCAGCAATTTTCTATCAAAGAGTATTATACAGTTTAGATCCTGAACAGACATCGAGTTGTTAACGAGGTGTCTGATCTTGATTTACACCTTGTTTACCTCATATTAGCTTTTTTCCCTTTTGTATGATAAATATTAATTTCTATAAGTATTGTGGCATAATTTTGTAAATAAACAATATCGCATCTCATATGGTATCGTATCTTATAAACGTTTCATGACCCTATCACCCTGATTTAAATTTAATTATCACTTTAAGCAGGTTTACTGGTTTGCCCTTATTGTCAATCAATAGTTATTTAATCTGAACTCTAGATTTGAGTTGTCACTTAAAGCTTATGATCAAAGTCCAACATTAATATTTGGACCAAAACTAGTGCAGAACTGCTTTAACAATTTGACACACGTCAGCATTTATACGGACGTGTCCGGGTCTGATCAGTCACCCGTTTAAAAGCAGGTCAGTGGTTTGGTCTGAAGTCATATATAAATGACATTTATTCGTGCAACCAATTCAAATACACCTATTGAATTAATAAGCGGATGATAATGAATTATATTAAAAATGTTGTACAATCGACTGTGGACATGTCGCCATTTTCAAGTCATATTATATAAATGACTTTTATTCGTGCAACCAATACGGACACACATATTGAATCATTTGCGGATGATAATGAATCATATTACAAATATTGTACAGTCGACTGTTGATATGTCGATTTGGGGTGACTTTGTTATTTGCTCGATCTACCTGAATCAAATTTAAGTAATTCGAACTAACACAAAAACGAGTCCCTAGATGATGCACCCAAAAAGCAAATACGACTGGAATTGTGTCAACTTTTAGATAAGATAATACCATGAGTTCGACTTGAATCGTTTGCTATATCCGAGTGCCCCTTTTCGCGTGAAGTGGCCCTTATAGTTATTCGTTTTAACTGTTTGGCATCGTTTAACAATTTAAGCGCTAAATTTTAAACACTGGTGATAAGCAGCAACCCTTCCTCTAATGAGACAGTATCACAGAGGTCGCCATTTCAAATTACTTCAAGCCAAGGACAAATGAGTCATACGAGCGCCAAAACCGCCGCGGAATAATTTGTTTCATGATTTTAAAAAAGTCTTGCTCAATACACGCATATGTATGAATCCAAGATAAACGGTGAAGAGGTGTATATTTCAAATCAAAAGTGTAAGCAATGTGAACGTGATAGTGCGTATGACAAAGTTGTATTGGTAATTTATTCAAAACACGGATCTCCACTTCTTAAAATGCAACTTGATTCATGTGCATTTGTCAACTAACTTAATAGGCACAAGTTTGAGTTTGAGAAATCATATAAAACTATCCCTGTTAGAAAAACAATATATGATAAGATCGCTAGATGCTTAATTTATACATGTTCGGTCTTCTGGCCTTTTCAACATTTACTTTTCAACAACTTATATGTTAAGTTTATTTCTCTATAACTCTATATACGCGGTAATTGATACAGTTAAACCTCGATAGCTCGAAGCTTTTGGGACTATTATATCAAGCCCTAGTCACCCGAAGCACTTTGGGTGATTCGGACTTGTAAAAGAAAATCCCCACAACTATGATATGACTAAAGAAAACAACAAAAATGTAATATTGATGCAGCTAATAATCGATTTATCAGGAAATCGACTAACCCGAGTTCGGGCTATCGAGGTTCACATCGGTAAAGAGTATGGGTACTGAGCAGATACAGATAAACTCGTCGTTAGAGCCTGAAACAATTGTATCAAACTTTGTGAAATTCTTCAAGATATATGAAGTAATGCACAGGGTTGAAAAGTATGGGTAGCCATGATCATTTTGCTTTATGACTATAACAAGAGCGGTCTAACGCATCTGAAAATAATACACATGTACATGTACTACTCCACAAACAATTTTTGGCAGTGACGTCAAATTGTCAACAAATTAAAAATAGACAGGTATATCCCAAACATTACATTTATAATTTATTAATTGTTACACCTAAAAAGTATGTATGAGAAATGATAGTCCAGTGGATTACGCAGAAGATTATCACACAGACGGCCCGAGTTCGATTCCCAAACTGTCCAAATATGTTTTCCTACTTTACCGTAAACCTTTTTTTTTTTATCTTACTGGCCATCTTTCAACTTTTTTAAACTTCTTATAAGTTATACTATTATATTTTACTTTTTTATTTCTGATTTTTTGTCTTCCAGGAGCTGTCTTGTTTCGAATTTATTATTTATATATAGCATGCTTTAGAATGGCGATTGCTTTCTCGTTATTTTTTGAAGCTGAGATAAATGAAATCCAAAAGTGGTGTGTAATAAGCCATCTTATTATATTGAATAGTTTAAACAAGTTTCACGTGCCGGAACACTCGCCCCGTTAAAATATGATGAAAAACAAATTAAACAAATATAATCATAATAACCTGGATAAAATGATCAACTTCGACGGGATTCGAACCCGCAGTCGTCGAACTTGAAGCGGAACCCGTTAACCACTCGGCCATTGCCATTCACACAAACTCTCGATATATGTTGAATTATATCGTTACTTTTTACCCAAAGTTTCAATATGTAAACATTCCGTGTCCATTAGTATATCCGTTTCAAAAACATTTTCACTTTTTAACGGTTTCACCTACTCCATCGGGGTCATTCTCCTGAAAACTTTATGTTGTCTAACGCTTTGGTCGTTTCTATTATATGAAAAAAGCCTGACTTATGACTTCTTCCATACACTGACATGGCCATACAGAGGGGATACACTATCAAATTAAGTGTAGTTTGCGTAGTAAGTAATAGCAATTGAATATAACTGCACAGTATGCTGCGCAGAAACAAATCCCGGATATGTCTTTAACAAACTCTGTTCAAAAGAATCCTTGCTTACTATAAATGAGGAGATATCCAATTCATCGGTGAACTATCCCAAAGTAGTTAGTATCAAAATGAAATGCTGTTTAACCCATTTTCCGCTGAATTGAAACTGTCGTCTGCGAAAACTTTCAGATCCAATGTTTTTACGTAAAGAAAGAAATATTAACATAGGAAAAAAATTACACTTTCCGATACCTCTATAAAAAAACTTAATTATATGGCAAATATATTGAAGAGGCGGCGGCTTATCTGGGACTGTACTATTTGCAATTGCGCATTAAGGCACCATAAGACATAACTATGTGTGTGTGTGTGTGTGTGTGTGTGTGTGTGTGTGTTGTTACAAACATGCATTGTATGATTATTTATGCAGTAGAAAGACCTTCATTAAGGAGGCAGAAAGAAAGTAAGATATAAATCGAATTATTTCGATTGGTAAATAGACTCTTATTTACGACAATACCGTATGCTGGTTTAGTTCGTTTGTATCGCTGCTCTTCGGAATCGTTTCGTTTGCGTTTCGTTAGCGTTGGATTTGTGATCGCATTATATTTATGTGCATGACCATGCATACGGTGCAGTAAAAGGAATATCGTTATCTTAGTAATATGGACCACGTCACGCGAAAAGGGACACTTGGACATATAAAAAGCAGCTCTTTTTCAGCGCTATTATTCCAGCATCTAATCACGAAATTTACTATTTTTATGCATTTAAAGGTAGAATTGGATGTCCTCTAAATTTGCAAACAGTGCAGACCCTGACCAGCCGCCACGTCAATGACGTCGCGGCCGGTCTGGATCTGCACCATTTGCTATGTCCGAGTGCCTATTTTTGCGTGACGTAGCTCATACCATTATAGTTGACCCGACTTATACTGTCCCCATGTCGTCAGTGTGCTTCCAATAAAACGTACATGAGGATTTAAATTTTAACCATTTGAACACAAATGAAAGTCCATGCAATCGAACACAAACTGCAGAGGTTGATTAATTCTAAAGATGTTGTGGAAAATGGAGCATTTGCCTATTAAATGAGCAAATGCTTATTTTCCCACTATTTTTTCATACTTTGTTTCCTACAGAGATATAACAATGAGTACAAAGCAGGTACAGGATTCAATATAAGGACACTGACTTCTCATTTAAGTTATAACACAAAAGTCACTGTGATAATGAAGGGCTTGAAATCGAGAAAAAGACGGTTCAACGAATGTGTCGAGGTAATATGTTTTGAATCCTTTTCTAGGAATATGTGTCCGTGTGATTTTACAAATAATGTATACCAAAGTCTAGCCGCTGTGCCTTTTCACGATGTCTGATCAGAATCTTCCTTATTGTCACAATAATAAGTATGAGCTTTCCAGATAAGAATCCCTGTAGCTTATCTAGGTCTCTATTTTGTACATTTTCAAAAACAATAAATCGCTTTTCAGTTAACCACGTTGTGATATTTTTGCTTGAGACTGACACCACTTCGTACAACCTTCATTTGTGTTGATTGCAGTATTAAGTATAGTTGCGTGAACGATTATCTTTACTTACTTACGCGTCAATCATCCCTTGCACATAGTTTTGGCTTATATATCCGAGTAACACGTCGTTAGACCTTGAATCAACTGTTGGCGATAAAAAAAACTTTAAGATATTAAAAAAATGACCAGATCACGCTTCAAGTATATTTATGAATTGAGCACTTTTTAAATCTCAATTTTAGACTTTATACTTTCTTGTTAAGTCGAACCTTGTTACATCTCGAAGGACTATATCATTATTTTGATTCATCCAGCGTTCACATGAAGTTCGAACCTCCGGTATTTTGAAATAAAAAGAAAAGTCTTATCAACTTCGAAACGTAAACAATATATGCTTTTGTTTCAAATAAGAGCACGAATAAGACTTAATCGAGATAACGAGGTTCGACTGTGCTTTAGAGCAAACAATGTAGATATTGGTTATTCTCATTCCATCTTCTTCAACAGCTCTGGTTGTAATGCGAGGAACTTAATGACTTACGTCGCCTGTTGCGTTGTTCCGTTTTTTGACCTCGGCGTTTCCATGGCCATCAGTTCTTTGTAAGTTAGTTTGCTTGGTGAGTTCGGTGAAATCAGGGCCGCCGGTCCAATATCTGTTTGTCGGCATATGAACATTGTCTAGTAAGTAATAAATTTTCCGCCGTGGCTTTCATACTTATAACTTTTTATAACGTCCATGTTTGCCATTTTTAAACTAATTTTACGTCCAGAGACAGAGGGAAGCGAAAACATGATTAGACGACAATGTAGGCAACCTGTGTACATAGAGAAAAAAATGGGGAAGAGTTAATTCTTATATGTATATTAGTATTTGCAGATTTAACGCGATATTGTTCACATACCTCGAAATATGCAGACGTTGATTAAACAGATAATCTAATAAATATTTGACTTAAAAGAACTTAAAATAGAACATAAAAATGACATCAAACTAATTCAAATGATTCATAAAAGCATCAAAATAAGGCATAAATACCCGATATAGAATCACCTTATCGCTGTTTTTTGTTACATAAATAAAAATAAACACATAAATTGACGGAAATGTAAATAAACAGAAGAATACAGACAGGAAAACGAAAGCGAAACGCTTATAAAAACAAAACACTTACACAAGAAACGAAAAGCAAACGAAACTAAAAAAGGAACGCAAACGAGCTGGAACAAAAGGTTGAACAAAGATAATAACCTTGTTTAATCCCATTATCTCATACTGACACGTATTGACGCATCGAGAACAAAGGTTTATTGAAAGTATGGGAAATAGAGCATTTGCTCATAATATTTAAACAAAAATAAAATTTATATCTTCCTGACCTGAACTTTATCCTTTTCCCCAAAAAACATAGCATACGGTGTAATATTACAGTTTGAGTCATTATCTAAATACAGCATATAAGGTGATTGCTTGCTATGTTTATTTGCGACATATTAATGTGTGCTTTATACTGTCGGTGTAGAATGTTACTATTTTCGTTACGTGTAACATCTAGCGTTGTTCATTTGTGGTTTATCATGCATTGTTTAATATTTCTAATTTGATGTTTTACCTAAGTCGTATGGAATGATCACAATTACTTTACAAATTCAGTGCTGTTAGGTTGTGTTCATTGTTAGAACTAAACATATTATGTTGTGAGGATATTCCACGCCGACCTCAGAGAAACACTAGTATGCGGACTATCTCACGTGTCATGTCATGATGTCATACGGGTTGGTTTGACATCATCCGTTGAGTTCTTTGCTATTCCGGCGGCTTAACGATGGCTTATGTAACTTACCCTGCTTATCGAATCGATTTATGTTAATCGGAATTGCCAATTTTACATTAATGACATGATATAGGAGGTTTTTGGGCGGGATGGGTAGTGATTAATGTTGTATTTGTTTGTTATGTAGCGCAAAAGGTCATGCATACGTGTAGCTTTAAAAAACATTAGTGTAATAAATAAAGTAACTCGAAGATGCTGATAGAGAAGGAGCGAATCGACTGATCGTATTTGTAGAACATTAAGAATTGCTGTCACATTACCTATAATAAACACTGAAATGATGTTCTACCTAGGCCTTAAGATAATCGGTCATGTTACCGCCATTTATGCAAATAATTGGTTGAAACTTTGAATATACATAACTAAATATCTACTACGCTGAATTGTCAATCAAACATTGGTACTATCACTACTTAATATTAAGTGTGTCGACCCTTGAGCATGTGCATGTACATTTGTCTACTGACAATTTTCTTGTTAAAATAAACATGTTGGGGTAGTCCTCTTCTGAACGAGCATACACAGTAGCTCAGATAGCCATGCGGGCGTGGGAGGTCTTTTTAAAGCGACAAATTTATTCATATTTGTAATGCATTATTCAGATAATTTTCAATAAAATTTTGGATACACGTGATATGAAATTATGTATTTAAGTAATACAATTATATACACGTTTCGTTTCCTCTCTGTCGGAACGGCCGGCTTACAAAATGCCAAATTCAAATCCGCGTTCTTTATTAGTTATTCGCAACATAATACTATTAATGTATCTAAGGCATTTTTCTATGTGTGATTTCTGCAAAAGAACACTGCAAATGCCACTGCTATTGATTTTATTTGGCATTTCTGAAGTCCTCATGCCTAGTGAGCACGTACAAATGCGAGAAAACTTCACGTTAGGTGATTTCATATTTTTCGTATCGCAATTTTAGCAGCGTGAATGGCTGCAAAATTTCAAGCCGATATTTTAAGTTATATTTGAAAATTTTCAATTTGAAAAAGGTCTAGTAGGCCATCCTTTCAGTGTATACACGTAAACGTGTTCATACCAATTTTATAACAATATTTACCCAAAGTAAAGTGCATTTGCTTGTTTATCTTTTCACTGTCATATGCAACTCAAATCGACATTGCAAAAAGATTAAATATCAGTTTGTGAGATTACGAGTAAGAATTAGTTAACGCATTTTCTGACTTTTACATTCTTGTAGAAGCTGGGCGCCATTTTTGATTCTTGAGCCAGGACATGAGTTGATGAATACACTGCCAGTTCTCGATCCATAATATTGATACATGTATTAGATTTAACCAGATCAGAAATACACAATTGGTACGAAGTAAAATGCTTTTTTAGGGACAATGTATATTCCTCGTGTGTTGCATTAACGTTAACTTTTAGAATATTCACGTTAAGACTCCAACCTTACAGGAATATCTATCAACTGTTGTGTTACAAATGTAGATACGACAATGTTTTAACAAGATAAGATGGCACCACTCAGTCCAAGCATCAGAAAGCAACATTGTTTGCAGAAAACGTACAATTTAAGTACATATACATATATTTGAAGTTCATATTTCTATACATAAAATAAATATGCGTATATATGGATATTTATGCAATTGAGATATGAAGAATATGGAGTAAATAGTATGTTTTACGTTGTAGGTGTTTTCACGGGAGTCCCCATTAAACAACGCGGATCCGCTAGAGTCTTCTTACTGGGATCGGTCTTGTTTTCTGCTGGATTCATACTTTTTTACTTTGCAAAAACAATCATTCAGCTGAATATCTTTATTTGTTTTCTCTCAGGTAAATAGAAGTCGTTAAATCTAAAAATTGCCTTTTGCCATTTAAAAATTTTCTAACAGTTGCTTACCTCTCACATATTCCCTAAATCTAGCAATAGTTTTTCGTTTTCATTATTGAACCCACATTGTATCAAACTACAATAAGAATCATTTTTACGTGATTTTATGCATAGAACGTATCGATGTTATGAACAAGGAAGGGCAAGTATCGCTTGAATTAATGAAATAAGCTTCATAGGCAGAAATATCGTGTTTCGGAAATTATCCATTTTGTCAAAGCTTCAATAAAGCTTCAAGGTTAATGTTTCCAAAATGAAAAAAACTAAACGTGCTTTTGTATAATTCAAGCTACTTGTAACATGCTACAAATGTAAGCAACTATTCGCAAAAAGGAAATTTATCATAAGCTAGTTAATTCTTGGTGGAATGTTTCTGAATAATTTTGTCATATCAGCTTTTGATTTTGCACATGGAAGATACAACTTAAGATGATAAAAGCGAGGTAGATAATATCTGCAAAGTATCACATAACAGCTGTATGAAAGTCCCCTGCTTTAGAAGCTTCATTTACAATCAGTGGAAGCTCGTGGTGGATATAATGACATTCCGTTATGTTCTTGTATTGACAGTTCAAAACGACCTGGCAGTTTTATTTATAGCACAGGATAAAGAATATTAGTGATAAACACTGACAACTGTAACTCTATACATTTCCTGTACATAGATACATTCCTATTGTCACTAAGAGAACAATTAGTGATAAGAGAACAATGTGTGCTAAAATATTTCTGCCAGCTCGGTTGAAACGGATAATATCTACAAAATAATGTATTTAGCGTTGGTGTTAGACTGTGTATCTATTCCTAACGTTTTGATTTAGCTTCAGGTAGGTAAACGGTCAAGCCTTTATTGAATCTTTCGGCGCTGTACTGGCTTTAATGTGCCTTAGAAAATTGTGCAGTCCCAGATCAGCCGCCGCCTTCTCAAGGCGGCGTCTGATAAGGGACTTCACATTTTTGCAAAACAGATAAGTCTTATGATAGCGGTATTAGAAAGTGTATTTTATTTCTTTTCTTCTATTTGTAAAACAATTTGATCTGAAACAAGTCACAGCAGACACATTTAAATTTGGCGCCTAAAGGGTTAAGCAACCATTCTAAGTGTGAGGAAGTTGTGGTCTTGTAGACAGGGTGTCGCTTAAAACGGCTCAATCGAGAGCTTTCAGGGGCCTTATTCATAAAGCTCCTAACGAAAATCTTAAACCTAAGTGAAAATGTCGAATGCAGATTTCACTATATGTATCCACAATGCTTCAATGAAACCTTTAATGCTTATAAGCATTCAAAGTTTCATTAAAGTATAATTGAAACTAAATTTGGAATATGCATTTGAATTTTTCACTTACGTTTGATTTTTTCCTTATGAGCTTTATTAATACGGCCCCATAATACTTCTGTTTTAAGTGATCACCTGGATTCATCAATTTAAATGCCTCGAAACCAAATTGCCACTTGATGCATCTCTGACTGTATTAACAATTTATGCGTTCGCGTGAACATTTTTGTTTTTGACACTTGGAAATTTATTAGAATCAATTTTGCCTCATTTACTTAATCATGCAGACAACACATACTTCCTAATGTCTGGTATTCGTTCTATCTGCAGGTTGCAAATGAGATTGCAGTTGGCAATAATCTTCTTTGTTTTCGCCCATCCGTCTACTGTGCGGTCCGATTATCCATGTCTATGTTCGTTTGGTGTTATGGTAAAGATTTATGATCTACCGAGCAAAGGTTTGACTCCCATCGGCAATATGCGTGGTTTCGACTGCATGCCATCGTACATTGTAACTGGAATTGCTGGATTCGAACCCGTGTGGATAGGCAATAGGGTGATGTATCCAAATCCGACATTGATTATGATGTAAACTAGTTCTGAAACAATTCTATTATCATATTGTCAATTTACGTAAACTCGAAAAGATGAGTCTTCTAATGTAGGTGTAAAAATTGATGAGGAGAGCAAATATGTTCACGCACGTTGTTTTATACTTGCAACTCGCTCATACTTTGATTGTTAGATTTATTCATGGTTGAACAATTTGCATAGAATTATGTGGGCAGATTGAAACAATTTGAACCATAGATATATAAAAAAAATGACGATATGATATGTATGTATTTTATAGACATGTCGATTATTATTTGGTGCCCTTAGTTTGCTGGACATTATGTGATTATAATAAATTCCACTGTCTTTACAAACACAATGATTTTTTATGCTGCATAAAATGTAAATTTTGCTGCACCGTGTATAACTAATTTTAATTTAACGAATAATGCATATCCGGAATGACACTATTATTTTCTTTAGATAAAACAAATGTTGTAAATTATGAGACGGATAGTGAGAAATGATATCGTTTAGACATACATGTAAATCATAGCTCAAAAATGTTTCCATTTTAGCAAAACGGGAACATAGATTCAATTCATGATTACTTTCCTACAATGATTTGTTATATCATTTCCAGCCAAGCACGACCGAAATAATGGTTGTATCCTCAAACATATCTGAACCGGAGCAAACGCCAAGTAGCTTGGCGTTTGATTCTGTTGCAATCTGTTTGACACTCGGACAACAGTTCCACGAAAATTCAAACGATTCTTAGAAGGTTAAAAAAATCAAGCAGACGAGAAATTGACGGATCGCTGAAGCGCCCGAAGCCGCGCCCACTTAAATCAAGGGAGATTACTCTTATCATCTCCGACAAGGTAGACGGTCTATACAGTCGCCATATTGTCTGCAGGTTCCCTGCGATCCGTCAATTTAGCAGTCGATACTGTTGGGGCAGGATATGGATTAATTGCTCTGGATGTTTAAAAAAAGCAGATCGGGTATATTGAGTGTAGTGCCGACCAAATCAAAACGCAGTGTACAGGACACATACCGGAGTATACGAAAGGTGAATGGATTCTTTATATTTGTTCATAACAATCCAATATAGCACCTTTAGAAAAGGTTACGTTTTGTTGTCCTTGTAGTTGCATTTTAATTGATTTGTTATCTGATGTTTCCTTCAGCTCAGATTTAATATCAAATTATGACCAATAACCTTAATCATTCTTCCAAACAGTGTTTTATTCAACAGACTCTAAATTAGATGTGTTTCAATGTATCTAGGGTTTTTTTTTCTACACAAAGATCAAAAACAGGTTCAAATCAGACTTGTACGATTTGGTGTTAGAGTCACACGTGCTATGATATGTTGGTTATTTAACCCCTTCACTGCCGCGGCAGTTATGCGCATGCGCAATATTTCGTCTGCTTTGTTTTCAAACTTCCCCGATTCACTGATATTTTAGCAAAACAGTTGGCTTTGTGTCAAACAGCTAGGATCAGGATGATACGCCGAATTATTCGGCGTCTGATCCGGATCCAAGCTGATTGCATATGACACTGATTAGGGCAAGGCAGTGAAGGGGTTAGATTAGTGGTTGAGGTTATACTCACTGCAACTTACTATTTTCTAAAGCTAAAACTGAGTTTTCTAATATATTTTCCGTTAAATTCGATTTAAAGTTGTTATTATATTAATGTGTATTTTTCATGCTAGATCTCTACCAAATACATCAGAAATTGGAAAAAAGGTTTTGGAACTCAGGTAAGTTTTGCAAATAACTTTGGGTCATTAAGTCGATCTCGATTTAGACATGTTGCTTAACACTGATAATCGAATTGCCGGTAAACAATTTATTGCATGTTTCACTATAACATGTGATTAAAAGCCGAAAAACATGTACCTCACATATCTAGCGCAAACGGATTGGGTTCAAAAGGACCCCTGATCACGTCTTTTATATAAAAATAATTTCGTTGGCGTATAATTTTGTTGTTTAAGCGTATTTTTCAAAATAAGTATATTAAACGGCCAATCTTATAAATAGACGAGAAAAGTATATATAATCGGCTAAAACACGGTATTGATGCTGAAAAGTGTCTCACAGGTAAAACATTAAAATTTCAGATAGGATCTTATAACACTATTTATATAATACTTAAGGCTTCTCATCTCCCGATCCATGGACCGTTTTTGTAAATATGCATGCATATTGTATTTTTTACCATATTTGAAATTACTTTCACAAAGTTCCAGACACTACACAAGGTATATAACATGCAAGAAAATACTTGAAGAACAGTAAAACTGTATTTGTTTTCTCTGAAACATCAATGGCAGTGTGTAAATAAAATTATTAGAATCCAACCACAGCAAGAATACATTCCAAAATGAAAATTTT
>JAULCE010088321.1:0-12776 GCA_032359355.1 Macoma nasuta | reverse complement strand
ATCCCAATGAGACGCCGTGTGACACGGCGTCTCATTGTGACCCATGCTGCTTAAAGTTTTAGAAAATGGTTACAGAGAATATTTTTAAAAATCCAGAAGAATCCGGAGATCTCCGGAAAAATTCGGAGAAATGGTCAACCTGTGGGAATACTTGTAGCTGAACAAGTTTGATGAACGAATATCTTACCGGAATACACACACACAAATAGTATATCCTTTTTACAGCATATTACATGTCTGAATCCTTACACATGGAAGACACAAGTAGAGTCACGCGTGGCTTTCTTGATTATATCAAATGACACGAAAATGGGCAATGCAAGTATTTGAACAACAACAAAATATGGGTAGATCAAAGGCAACCGGAAGAAACAACCAATAAATCCACGTTTAGAGGACAATTCGATTTCATAACTGTATTTCGCGGTGTCGGTTCCTTTCATATCAATAAAAAAGTTCTGAATTGACCGCATCGGTGGTGCTGCGTTAGAGATTTGTCAGACTAGTGCGATAAAGTCTCCCCGTCTAAACGTCAATAACGTAAAGCAAACGAACTTAAACGAACAACTTATTTGATCTATTAAATATTTTATTTCTATGAATATCAAACAGCTATGGCCCGATTAGACGCCGAGTTCCTCGACTTTTGATCTGGCCCAAGCTGTTTGCATTGCTATAAATAATCGGTGACAAGCGAGTTAGTAGGGATTGCAAAGCGTTCTAACCACTATAAGTCGGTGCACTTGTGTGGAGATTATTTACGAGTTTGTCATTAAATTGTCATAGCATTAGAGTGCTTCCTTAAAGAACTTTAGTGCCATTTTGCAACTTACGTCTTTTGGGAAGTGCACCCGTGGACTCGATACATACAAACCTGGATATACCGACATTCTTCTTAAGGTGGATCTTCAGAGGATTTGATACACCGATAATATTTAAACGGAGGATTTGATACACCGATAATATTCTAAACGAAGATTTGATACACCGATAATATTTAAACAGAGGATTTGATACACCGATACTATTTAAACAGAGGTTTTGATACACCGATGTTATTCTAAACGAGGATTTGATACACCGATAATATTATAAACTAGGGTTTTATATTCTAAACGAGGATTTGATACACCGAAATTCTAAATGTGGATTCGAAACACCGAAACTCTAAACGTGGATTTGATACACCGATATTCTAAACGAGGATTTGATATACCGATAATATTCATACCGAGGGTTTGCTACACCGATAAAATTCTAAACAAGGATTTCATACACCGATACAATTCTAACCGAGGATGCGATACACCGATAATATTTTAACGTGGATTTGATACGACAACAATAGTCTCGATGTCAATTTGATCAAATAGCAGATTAGTTTTATCATTCGTCTCAGATCTTTGTAAATAAATCCAAGAAATTACATATTTGCTTTACATGTCAGATCTTAGACCGAGTGTGAAATATTGCTCTGTTGCAACCTTTTTACCGAATGTTTTGGCTCAGATTTTGATTTCGACCAAATCACGAATTCGACACTACCGATTTCGAGATAACGAGATTCGATTGTATGGGGGCGTTGTTTCTAAAAAGAGTGAAACTATCAACGTTAATTACACAATCATCTCAATTTGCTCAGTAACTAAATTTATGCAAGAGAGACAAGATTTTTATTTAGAGCCCGCAGAAAACAAGACAATGGACCTGCGTGCACTTCTGGATAATGCATTGTTACTTCGAATTAGGACAAAGGCCTCGGGTTCCGTAACCACCTTCTATTCGACGGAGCGTGTGATTGGCAAGCGAGTAGAATTTCACCACGATACCTGAGGTGCAACCAGCATATCATCGGCGTCGCTCTAAAAAGACGTAAGAGCCTTTTTGACGAAATGACACTTACGTCCTTTTAGAACGGCACCGACGTTATATATCGTTTTATAGTGGCAAAAAATGTTTTTCGTTACCAACCAAAGCGTAAATCACCGATAACAGGACAAGGGTCCGTATTCACAAAGCGTCGTTGTAAAATCTTAAACTTAAGTGAAATTTCTCTTTATTTACAAAAAAAAATTCAATGAAACTTTGCATGCTTGTGAAAAACTATGGCGCCATTGAAATATAATTGAAAATAAATTGGAAATCTGCATTTAAAATTTTCACTTAGAAATAAAATTATAGTTACTAAGACGCTTTGTGAATACGGCCCCAGAACATATATTTTATTTAAGACTTGTACATGTACACAAAATACATCGTCTTAATTATCATTTACGAACCATACACATAACGGACATACATTGTTTGAAGCCGAATCAGACGCCGAGCTGCTCGGCGTCTGATCCGTCTTCTAACTGCTTGACGTTCTAGAAATAAACTGTCAAAGAATGCCAGAGTGTTGTCATAGTAGTTCGTGTTATTCGAATTGCGTTTATATGAGTTATATGAAATGAATCAATCGCTCAGATGCGGTTACTGTAAATAAACATTGAAAGATAGGCCATAGACTGAATTAGTCATTGTACGAAATAAATATTCGAGTTTATTTCTGTCTTCTGTGTCTGCCATGGATATCTTTATTGGAAACATGGCCTTGAAATGAGTTATATTACTTTTTGGGCGAAGAACGGCTATAATAAAATAACCAGCGGAAGCAATTTCGCCGGCCTAATGTGTCTATTGTTCAATTGCCGTTGTGGCGTGCGATTGTATCTATTAGTTTTACATATATTACACTATGTGTGTCTATGGATACCTCTAAATAAAACATGAAAAACTGCAGACGAAACATAAAGCAGTGGAACTTCGCTGGCTCGAAGTTGCAGGTACTTTTTTGACAAGCTTTAATGACCGGAAGTTCGAATTTCATTCGAACTTCCGGTAATTGAGGCTTATCAACATAGTCCATGCGACTAATATATGTGCTTGAACAAAAACAAAATCTTTATGTTTTGATTCATAAATCGTTTGTTTGACAGGCATGAATTCGAGCCAACCGTACACGACCCATCGAAGTTCGACTGTATGTGTCATTCCATGGGAGAAAAGGGGGATGACTTTGAACACAGTGAAGACGTAAAACACCATTTTCACTGTTGGCCAAGTCAAAAAATAACTTTAACCCAGAACTCTGTGAGTGGTATACAGTGCATGAAATGCTATTATTTACCGTTTAAACGCTAACACAAGACGAAATGTAAATATTATGGCACACGACAATTGTCTGAGGGGTTTAAAGATTGTATTACTGCATGTAAGTGTGTCAAACAGTTTAGAGCAGGATCAGGCGCCGAGTAACTCGGCGTCAAGTCCAGCTCCAAACTTTTTTGTAAAAATAATCAGCGTACAGAGTCTATTGCGTTAGATGATCAAGTTAAGCGTGTATCCCACTTTATTTTCTGGCTTCATATGTTACACGAATCAACCCACCCCACCCACCTCTCCACCGCTTTAAATGTATTTTAAACATTTCTAGAAAAAAATCAGCAGCACAAAGTACGCCTTATCGCATCCCGTACATAAAACTGAAAATAATGTTTTTTAAATCGGAATCGGAAACGAGCTAGAACCGGAATCGGAGGCGGGGTGGGGTTCGAACAGCTCAAAATATCTCAAAAACCGCGCGAGGTGCTTTATAAAGCGCATAGTGTAGTTTCTGGTAGATTTTAAGTGTTCGAACGATGTTTAAAACAATGCAGCAGATAACAATTTTACAACGGGTTCATGATTGAAAGGATGTCTTGTTTTCTGTATTCATGATCTCTTTCTTTATCTTTCTCTCTTCTTTCAGTTTTAGTTTTCTTTTTCTCAGTGTCTGTCTATCTAAGCTTTCATGCTATTCCGTGTTTTGTGAGTGTGAAGTTAACTGGTTAAATTTACCAATACCCTGAGTTGAATTGTGAAAGTCGATAGGAAACATTTCCATCAGAAGATGTTTAAGCTGATCGAAATCTAATCAAGCACTTCAAACATTAACTCGGGAGGAAATGATGAGCTTGGTAACGTAGTTGAAGTAAATATGATAAAGATTATTAGGGGGACCGCTGTGTCAATTTATCAAACCGAAATAGCTGAGATTCTTACTTAACCTTCTGCTTCCATAGACTTAATGATGATTAGTTTTTGTGCAAAAAAGATTCGATCAAGATGAGACGCCGAGTAACTCGGCGTCTGATCTAGATCAAAACTTTTTTTGAAATTTCTATTCAGTTTGCGAAAAAATATGGCAGAAAAAACCCTCATCATCGAATAGTGACGCAGACTACATATTACACAGACGACAGTTTGTTATGGGTATGCTAGGATTTAAAACATGACCGCCACAGCATGATTTCCTTGAACTAATGGAGGAAACGTTACTCTTATCCGTACATTTCTGAAGCCGCATGAGCGCTGCTGTGAACCACCAACCGTACAGGTTCAGCTATCGTGGTAAACACTAAACACAGGGAGCTTCATTGTTATAGTATAGTACATTTCATGACCGGATAACGTCATCCGCATCTACCCTGTTTGCACCTTTACAAAGATGACGATGAACTTTGTTTTGTTCAAGAGAACGACGTGTATTTAGGTCTAAAGGATGAGTCTTTCTTCCGGGCCTTGAACTCTTTCACCGCCGTAGTCGCATTAATGCGCCATGGCAAATCGTGCAGTCCCAGATAAGCCGCCGCCTTTCCAAGGCGGCGTCTGATCAGGGACTTCACTTTTTGCAATACAAATTAGCCCTATAATAGAGATATCGGCAAGTGTATCTTTTTTCAAAATTATTAGTTTTTTTCTTTTCGTAAAAAATATTTGATCTGAAACTTATCGCAGACGACAGTTTTCAATTTGGCGCCGAAAGGGTTTAAATACTACAGATACTCGTACATGTAGAACAAGGAACTTACAAATACTCTGTAGATATCCGTGTGTTTATCGAGGGTGATTTGTTTGTTTATGGTGACAATGCGTTATTTTTGTTATTCTTTACTGAAGAGTACCTATCGAATAATTAAATTGTCTAAGTAAATATTTCAGATATTGAACGCCTTTTCAAGAGCTATTGGCTTCGGTGGAACAAATTTGGAAACACTTCTAAAGGCTGATAATATCCCCTGATGCCACTTCTCTTTTACCGAGCGATCTGTCTGTTGACGGCACTTGACATTCGTTCAGAGACTCGAGTAGCAGGTAACTCGAGTATATTAATTATACACGCGATCCACTCGAACTCGTCCGCCTTTTTTTTAAAATAATGTAACATCAACATAATTACATGTATATATAACTATATAGAATCACCCATACTGTGTGCTTCTTTATTTTGCGCTTAAGAAATGCTTTCATTTTATGATTTCATAAGTATTTATACTCACGAGTTATAGTGTAGAGTCGTTGATTTTATCACATAGTGGTGTGTTTAAAGTAATAGATATCGGAAATGCAATTAGGTTAGAGCCTGGTCAGAATGCTCCCATATGGTGTACACTATTTACCCATGTCCTGCTGACCGCAGGGTGACCATAACTGGACCATGAATAAGCCGGGGTGGTCTTTGCAGATATTCACCCTTTATGCGGGCTACGTAAGAAACTGTGATGACGCAAACAGCTTGGATCCCAATGAGACGCCGTGTGACACGGCGTCTCATTGTGATACATGCTGCTTGACATTTTAGATCAATGGTTATAGAGAATATTTTTAAAACCCAGAAAAATCCTGAGATCTCCGGAAATATCCGGAGAAATGGTCCGACTGTGAACGAAGACTTAGACTAAGCCCTCTGTGTTTCTTGTGACAAATTAGATGAATATTTTTCATCACCAGAAGAAAGACGTATACCACATTCAAATCAGAATTTAATATACTGCATTCAATTGACATTTATCTTGCTTATAGGAGCATCGTGTCGTCTACGTCTGGGGGCTCCTCGTTCAAATGTGAATAATTTTCAAATCATATTGATCCATCAAAATGTGCCAGCCTTTGCGTCCCAGTTATCCTACAGTCACTGTGAACGAGATGGAACAGCTACGTTTTTAATTGACTTTAAACGTATTACGTCATAAGTTATTTGAGACGCATCCTCGATGACATTATCTACGAAACGGAAATGCCAATATTGAAATGGAAATGCCACTATTGAAATGGTTTGCGAACAATGCCGGAAATTGAGCATTTTTTATAACGTTTATAAGCCAAAGGAACGCACACACAATACAAATTAATGTTCATGTTATAACAGTAATATTTTTAAATATGTCATAACTATGAATGTCAAACAGTTTGAAGCTGGGTCAATAGTCTGTTTAGGTTATCAGTGATTTAAAACGCGTTCGTTGTATATAACAGGGTGACCATAACTGGACCATGAAAGATCCGTAGATCTTGGCAAATATTCATCTTTAAGCGTGCTACGGAAGAAACTATGATGACATTTCCAAACAGCTTGGATCCCAATGAGACGCCGTGTAACGCGGCGCCTCATTGTGACCCATGCTGCTTGCAATTTTAGAACAATGGTTATAGAGAATATTTCTAAAATCCGGAAAATCTGGAGATCTCCGGAGAAATGGTCGGCCTGCATTGTTAATAAGTCTAACAATAGCATATTGTGTAATAGGTTAACTTAGGGATTTGGAATCCAGATTAGTCGCCGAATTACCACTGATAACTATATGGGCATAATGGATTCATTTACCAATCTGAAGAAAATAAGGCAGTGCAAAACAAATTCAACACTCCTATTTCAAGAAACTCTGATGTTTATTAACCCCTTCACTGTCGCGGCAATTATGCGCATGCGCAATATTTCGTCTGCTTTAATGTTAAACTTCACACATTTACGTATTTTTTGGCAAAATAATTTGTCTGAGTGTCAAACAGCTTGAATTCGGATGAGGCGCCGAGTTACTCGGCGTCTCATCTGAATTCAAGCTGTTTGCAGATGACACTATATTTGGGGGTGGTCTGTGAAGGGGTTAAATAGGTGTGCATACAGCTGAGTGAGGGTTAAACATCAGATTCCCCTAAAAAGGATCAAAAGTCGACACGGTCCTTTTCGTTTAACCCCCATTAAGCTTAACGACCGAGACCTAATAATAATAATGATAGTTAATCGAAACTTTAAATTTTGACTTATGAATGCATAACTTCAAAGACCTATTCGTTGAGCCAGTGTTCAAAGAATGGAAGATAACAGTGTACATCAATTGTGTACATGTAAAATGTTTTGTTCTCCACCAAATCTTGTCGTATCTCCACTCATTAAATTTAATGCATTGAGGCGATTCTAATGAATGACCACAATATAGGGTTTGGTTGAATGAACACGGAAACATTTCTATGAGTATATCGATTAAACTCTGTCGCAAAATTGTTGTTTGCTAAAGGTCTCGCCTGCATAAATTGTCACCGGCATCCGAATTCTGTACTAACTTGTGAAAGTATTTGCCGGGTGTCAAACAGCTTGAATTGGGAGTTACTCGGCGTCTGATTCCGATCAAATTTGTTTTAGATTAGTTTGTGGTCGAGCTCAGCAGGATAAGCGTAAAGCTATGTAGCATACGTTTTAGTGCTTATAAATTGTTAAGAACATAACTGTTATTACATTTCAACGTTTGTGATCTCGACATGTTTCACCACAGGATCTCCTTATGACATAAACCATTAAGGTTTCATATCCCAACATGAAAAGGATTCACTTCGCAAGAAAACCATTTTCTTCGCCACAGGTGAACGAGCATAGAGCTGCATGCATGCGACATTTTTCTCCAATCTTGTTTCTCCTTAACACTGTTCCTTCTGCTTAAAATTGTCTTCTCAAATTATTGTCCATTTCATTGTTTTAGTTAACAACTATAACATTACAGGTCAGAAAAAGTGTTGGTCGAATGTCAACCAGCTTTGATTCGGAAAATACGCGTGTTACTCTGCGACTGATCTATATCCAAGCTGTCAGTCATATTAGCATACGATCGTGATAAGTAAGAGCTAACGAAACTTCACGGTTCATCTGCTAATCTTTTATCTTTATACGTCAAGGAACATCTTTCTCGTAAATACTATTTCCAGTTATTAATATTTCAATACTCGCTTAATGACATCTTAGGAGAAATATGAACTGATGCAATTAAAGAAGCGAGAAAAGCTATAAAAACGAATCAATAGAGATCATTTTTCATGAAATGGCAATTATTCTATCACACCTTTCTCAGCATGCCCTTTTTGGCTCATTCGAATTGTTTCCGCTTCCCATATGTCGGAATTATGATAGTTCTTCTTCATGAGATGTAAATATTTAATGACAAGATTCTGTAAAACAGTCGTGAAAGCAAAAGAAATGTTTATCGGAGCGTCCATCGCGTTTTTACGCATTTAGCGTGGGCTTTTATTGCGCACCATTTTGTCATCTGTCAAAAAGTATCGCCTGCCTAATATTAAACTTAATTCATATTATTTAGGCTTTCGATAAATCTATACGAGTGGGACTGTCTATATGCAGATGGGACAATGTATTTTTTCTGCGTCTGTTCCAAAACCAAGTTGCCTGCGTCTAACCTATTTTGACCTACTCAGCGTCATAAGAATTTCATTGTCCAGTGAAGCACAGACAGTAAAACATCGAAAACAACAGCGGGGGAGCCAGTGAACAGTTTATTAGATTGGACATCCCATCAAATATACATACTCCGTAAAAACCCGTCGTTATGGAAATATGACAGGCGTGAGTGTCTTTTTAAAAGATGGCATCCATTCGTCATAAAGCACTTCGTAACTGTCAGGCTCTTTATTTGGAAAGTCGGAAATTATGTAAATAATTAATGCCACGTGGTCGGTCCCACGGCCGTTAAGATGGTTCAAAAACACCAAGACGATGGGGCACTCTTTGTGATCAGGCCGTTAAGCTGAGCTAGGAGACTATATGGGGAAGAAGGCACAATTAACTAATGCACATTTACTTCTAGAATATTAATATCACTTTAGAGACGCGGGGGAATTGAATTTCAATTGCTATGAAGAATGAACTACGCCATTAGAACTGGCTTAGATATGAAGTCGGGCGCTCGTCATCTCAGAAAATCTATTTTTCTTGTGTGTTGCCGGGTCCCACGAGGGCGTAAATACATCAGGCTTATGTGGCTTGAATTAGAAAGAGATCTTTCTCAGACTCGCGGAAACTTGCTCCTAGAGATGGGAGATACGTGTCGTAATAAAACATCAAACGGATAAAGTCCACCACGGGCATACAGAAACACTGCCAATACCCTCATTCCCGCTTCATGGAAGTGAATTTTATGCTCTTATTTTCCACTTCTGTTTTGGACATGATTCGGCGGTTTAGAGGAAACGTTATTATTTCCCGATTAAACAAGTGCAATTGCATTTGAATTTCAGTTGTCTGGCAATTTCTTCTGCTCGAATTGTCGTCTGATTAATGTTTAGTTTTTCAATATTGTTAAACACGTGTTAAATCTATTAGATTTCAATTACTAGCCGTGTATCAAACGACTTGAACCCGCCAGGGTACCGAGTAACTCGGCCTCTAATCTGAATGCAGGTTGTTTGCACATCCCATTATTGTCGCTATAAGCAGAACATGTTGTTTTCGATTTTTATTTCGCCAGTGCTTGAATACTTACAAACAAGTTTATTGAAACACTTAATATGAGTCTGACATTGCCAGTAACTTTTCCACTTAAACATTTGTTCACAGCTGTGAGATTTCCAAGAGTTTGCAGTATAGGCCCAGATTCGTCACATATTTTCCAACCTTTCGTCTCCAAATAGCATTTCTTTAATCGTATGCTAAAATTTCATTATGATTACTGTGCTAGGTCTACCGTGATTGCTAACAACACCTTAAGGTTAGAATCTAAGAGCGGCACTGATTTGTATGCCGTGTACAAATAACTTTACATAGAGTCCGGAACCAGCTTTGAACTTGAGGTTTGATATTCATATATGAACAAATCTGACGAAATACATATATGTAATTTGCATTTCGTTGGCGATGCGTTTTGCATTCGCGCGGGGAAAAAGAATATACACACACACAGTTCCGTGGTAAAAACGCCAAACTCAGGAGCCAGCCATCACGACTATCTTGGGACCACTAACACTACTCAGAGAAATAATGACATTGAGATGTCATAACTCGGCGACGTGTATCTCCATCATTAGTCTTAATGCATTCTTTAATTTTCTGCTAATCTAGACTTCCTTTTATACCGTTAATCTAGTTCCGAGCCCTCCCTTATCAGTCCCCGCTTATCTTTATTCTTCTGAAAGAATCGGCAATGCTTTCAGCGGGTTGTCCCCCAGGAAATCATGAAGCTTATGAGACCGAGTCAAGATCTCATCTGCTTCCGAATTCAAAAGATTCAAGATGAAGTTTTATTGGTTCTGAAGTCGGAAAATAAAAGCAGAAAAAACATCGACCAGAACAGACAGAGAGAATAGAACGTTATCTTATCTGAATATCTAAGGCATCGTAATGTAGACAATAAAGAATGAATTTGGTTGGCTAAAATGGAACGAGTGGAAGAAGTAATTGGATATCAGCATTGTCTCTGTGTGTGTGTTGTGTTTGTGGTTTGCGAGGGACGATAATATATTGAATAGTTGGGATAGACAAAAAGAACAATATATCAGACAATTGAATGGTGATTTGCGATTAATTGAGCGGTTCATGACCTTCCACTTCTACTAAATAAGGTGTCCAGAAATCGGTTTGCAACAAATGCGATGGAAATAAGTTGCAATACAATCACATCCTTCTATGATTATTCTATACGTGCAATATATAGAAACACAACTCCTTTAAGCGTGCATGTAGCGTGGGATAAAAATAAATGCCAAATTAACCATATACTCCATATATACACCTGTTTAGGCCCCTATAACAGATTACGTTTGAAAAAAATATGGGTAAATGAGCATTTGCTCATGATGTGCCAATGTTCCATTTTCCACAAACGTTTTCAAAGCCATTCAAAATTGGCGTTTTCCTTTCTTCTAGATAATCTTCCTTTTCATCATATATCTAAAATATCACATGTCACCAACTGGCGCCGTTGTAAAAAGTACAGTCCCAGCTCAGCCACTGCTCTTTCAAGGCAGTGTCTGATCTGGGACCTCACTATTTGAATCTTGAAACACCATAAAGTCCCCATTATAGAGACATAGAGATGTAAAATGTTACATTATTTTCGTATACTTTCAGGTTCCCGAGAATTTCCGAATCTCTATCCAGGCGACACTTAGGGAGTTTTTCATCGCAGTAAAGGCCAACAAAGACACAGAGCCATCTTGGAAGAAACCTATTTATAAAGTTATAGCCCGGATGGATGACGTCATACCAGAATATTTCAAATCACCCAATTGGATGGACCAGCTTAGTGATTCGTAAACAATGAAAGAAAAATGTCGAGAAAAAGCGAACGTTTTGGGATGGAGTCGACTGTTTTTAAAATCAACGATTGCGTTTTGTTTTCCTGATAGAAGGAAAATATAATGCAGAAATTGTTCACCACAGAACACTTGTGGTCAAGGCATTCGATGAAACGTTCGGTGAACGTGCTCTCCGAAACCTCTGATTGCTTTGCCTGTCAATAGTGGTTCATGATAAACACTCGAAGAAAACAGCAAGCAGAAATGGACTGCTCAAAACGTGGGTTCTGACCTTTAACCCTTTACTCTGTATGTTATCTTAAAGTCATTTTCAATAACAATATCGGTTGGATAAGAAGAGTATCTAGGGTATCTAGGAGAATAGGAGTACACAAACTTTGAATGCCTTGAAACCATTGTGGAAATTGGAGCATTTGCTGATTATATGCAAATGCTTCATTTTCAACTGTGATTTCAAAAGTGATCGAAATGCATATCTAGGGAGTAAAGGGTTAATCTCAGGTTATTGCGTCATGAGAGGAATGCTTAGCATACATTAAGTCTCAATAATGCATTGCTCTTTCATGGTCATGGGAGAAAATGGGTAAACATTCAGAATGTGCAGCACTTTTCATGTTATGCTGTGAACTCGTTTATAATCGCGAGCTGGTGATTTGTGCTAAATAATGAACGACGTGACATGAACGAAGGAGACAATGAAAGTTACTAGTACAGACAAAATGCATACAGGCATATGTATACCATATCTCAATGAGATTGTTAACAGGGCGGGTAGGTTGTTGAGTGACTCTGAATAGAACCATTTTCGGCATACCGAACATGTTATGGCGATCTTTCCCCCAGAGTATATTAAAGAGACCTTTTAGTGTGGAGTCATTGAAGGAGTTTAAATCAAACTTTGTCTATAATTTAAATCAACAGCGTGATGCACATAGTTTATGATGGTGTTTTGTTTTGCATATTTATATGTAACCATGGTGAATCTTTTTTATAATGTAGTGATTAGAAATGAAAATGTGACCATTCTCAAATATTGTTATAAACTCACGATTTGTCAACTGTTATGCCCTTTTAACTTTGAAACTTTTAACAGTGTAAGAGACCAGCCAAGGCTCCAGAAGATACGAAATGCGTAACTGATATGGGTTTTCTTACAGAATACTGGGCATTTCTTCGACTTGTATTAAAAAGCCTATGTCGTGGGCGCTCAATAAAATCGTCTTTGCAAGACGATACTAATGAGGGGTCTCACCATAGGATTTGGTGGAGAAATATGGATTTTAGCATTTTAAGTATGCATGTTATCCCATTGGCCCTGAATTACACTGAAAATAAACAATTAATCCAGTAAATATTATTCTGCAAAAACTCTAGTAAGA
>JAULCE010088210.1:0-12784 GCA_032359355.1 Macoma nasuta | reverse complement strand
AAAATCTTAAAAATATTGGTGACCCCTGTTTTTTATTTCATATTTCAACAAGTATTTGTATGGTCTTTCAAATTACAAAATTTAAACAAAATCTATTATTTAGAAAAAAATCACCCTTACTGCCGCAAACGCCTTTAATGCTCTACACTTCTTCAATCACAATACCTTTATGGTGAGTCTACTAACTAGAATTGTAGTTTGAAGAAGAAGATTCCAATAAATGGTAACAAGAGGTTTGGTAAAGAATTGAATTTTACCATTTGAAAAACTTCTTAACTGGAGCCCAATCATGAATACCATCTCCCTCATAATTTTCAAGTCAAACCTTATCTATTTGTGACCATTCTTTAGAGTTGACTCAATGAGGCAATTCTAATGAATGGTTACAAGAAGATAAGGTTTGAAGGAGGAACCAAAGCATATGGCAAAAATATGCACTAGTACCTATTTTATCACATAACCGTGCAGATTTTGCTGTGCTAGTTATAAATATATGGTAGAGTTTTAATATACATGTAATATGCAAATGACCTAATAACCAAATATTTGTATCACTGTGGCGAATGTGCATATCTATAATGGCCAATATTGGCGTCATTGTGCCACCATAAAAAATATTTGTTGTTCTGATGACGAATCACTATAAAGTCTGTTTATTGATTATAAAAGCGATCATTTTCTCACTTCGACACTGTTTTAATCTGTTTAAATTATCTTATAAAATTCAAGAAATCCTCGGGGATTTTTCAAAATTTAATTCTACATGTATTTCTATTTTGTTTGCAGTTTAAAATCCTTATAAATTATAAAAAAAAATTCAAACACTTGTGACTATTTCACAGAGCTATACTTTGTCCATGTATGAATGAACCAAAACACTACAATGCAAGTAAAGAAGGAACATATTGAATTTTCTTCGAGGTAGTCATTTATGTTATAAATAGAATATCAATTTTGTGTGATTTAATGTTTTAACATGTTGGATAAAACACTAATTAGATCTATGTTGAGGCTTGCAAAATATAGTTTTATCTAAAAAATAAAATAAATTCAATAATGAATACACATGCACTTAGCCTTTATCTCTGTGTATATCTAACATTTGCATGTACGTGACATTTCATAATATTCATGTCATGCACAGTCTGGCAGTATTTTATAGCCTCTCGTCTTCTTAACCTTTTATCACGAAGTACACTGTTTAAAGCCTCTGTAACAGATGACTTTTGAAAAGATTGTATTCGATCCTATTATATGTAACTTCCTTGTTGACATGTATTTGTACAGCTTTTCAACCCTCAGTAACTTTAACCATTTTTAGTGTGTGAAACAAGTCCTTTGAAGGAGAAACATTCTTTGCAACAGTGTACAACCAGATAAGAGGGCTCCTGAAGGAGCCCTCTGATCAGGGGTCTACACTGTTTGTCATATTTTAAAATTTTAAGGGGAGAACATTTCCAAGATATCAATATAAACTGGTCACATTTCCAATTTGAACATTCAGCATTGAAAGGGTTAATACTCTTTCATTACCATAATTATTATCACAGTCATACTCTTGGTTTTCTAGCAAAATTTGTGTATTTTTCTGGTTGTAAACAGTTAAGATCTAGATCACAGGAACACTCTTATATGACCCTACACTGTTTGCAAAGGTATCTGAATAGGTCTACAGGGTTGAAGGGATTAAATTTTGGCTCACTTCATAACCTTTAGCCTGCTACAAAAATTGTTGTCTGCTGAAAATGTCGTACGCTTCATTTTTGAATATGTTCCAGTTTTCTTAAAATTTAGTGTTCAACCTATTGTCTGAGTGTCAAACAGCTTGGAGCCTGATCAGACGTCGATTTACTCAGCGTCTGATCTGGATCCAAGATGTTTGAATAATCACCTTAGTCGCCAATAGCAGGCTAAGGGTTAATTGTTGTTGCCAATATGTTCATTTGCAGTATAAAGATAAATAGGAAAATACTTTAATTAGTAATAGTATACTTCTTATCAGGATAAGTATCTGGATGACAAACAGTTTCAAACGACATGAATAGACACTTTACCTATAATAAGTAGGAAAATTACGGCCAGTAGGATACCATTGGCTTTTTGGAGGGGTTGATAAAGTGTTCTGTTTATGATAGGAATATCTGCTACAAGCCCATTTACCTGTAACCCTTCAATGCTGATTGCTCACTATGAATATCAATTGTGAGAATAATACGGGCCGTTTTCCGACAGAAGGGGTCTTAATGACAAAAAAATGATTTTCGTTTTTTCGGCTTAAAATAAAGCTTGATCATTTTTACACATTATCTGAAAATTTCATAGTTCAATTCTAAATAGTTTGTAAGATATAACCGTTTCTATGCTGCTATGATAAGAATTAAGTATTGACGACATCACTGTGCGAAACATAATGACGTCGTTTAATGCGCTTTTTTAAGGTCATCACCTCAATGTCATTAAGACCCCTTTTGTCAGAGAACGGCCCATATTATGTTTTTTTATCGACATTGGCCTAAATACTGATATAAAAAAAGTCCTTGGGGAAAATATTGACTCTTGGCTAAACAGATTCCATATGCAAACAGTGCAGTGACTGATAGGACTCTGATCTGGGTCTACACTGTTTGCAAAGGACGAATACACTTCTTTCCCCCACAGAAAGGGTTGAAAAGGGGGGTGGGGGTGGGGGTAGGGGATAGAAGGGAAGTGTAACATGAGTTACCCTGCGCTGGATCAGTATCTAAATTTTTGCGTTGAGTTGGGTTCGGTTGGGTTTTACAGCACTGCCTCACAAATTCAATATATATAATACAGCGCTATGACATGAAAAAAGTTGCTGGATCCACCTAGATTACATCCAGATATAAAATGCGGAATGGCTCCTGAAACTTACTACCTAGCTGGAGAATCAGAAATGCAGATTACGTTATAGCTCAATAACTCACATTTTTCAAAACCAAACTTTTGATCAACAGTTTCTGTAAATAGGACTCCGTATAAGTGTGGTACATGCATCTTAAAATTTCTTTCATCTGTTTTGAAATTCTCTATCAAACCCTATGTTGTGACTATTCAATAAAATTGTCTTTTCAAGACAATTTTAATGAATGGTAAAAAAAAGGGTTTGGTTGAGAAATAAGGATTTTAGCATGTACGATACGCACCTTATCTGGGCCCCTGAGTGAAAAAACAAAACCTGTGCATAGAACAGTTTATATATTGCAATATGCTGTTGAACCAATATGCATACCCTATCAGAAGGCTCTGTATCGGCCATATCGTCAGTTTACCAATTTGGCATATCTACCACACTTTCGTGGTAAAAATTCACTCCTTACTTCGATAAAAGAGGAGAAAACACCCAAAGCATACTTTTAATATCAAAATATTCAAAGACTGATTATACAAGCTTTTTTGGCCTATTTTGAATTCTGAATACTCTGGTGAAATTGTGGGAGTTTGAAATATTGCGGCTATTGTGTATTGATGGAGCCATATTGTAATACGTATCGTATTGGAAACAGCCTGGCAATAGTGACGCAGCCCTATACAATAGTATCAGATATTTCGTTGAACCTGGATTATGACACATAGTTTATTGTATTTCGTCAAATCTTAATAATCTCATACTGTAAATGTATCATTGAGGCTAAAAACATGTGTTTTTTTCATTTCTGCATGTTTTTGTAAAATTTGATATTGAATTATTAAGCAATCTTAGGACATTGCAGTTGCTACTCATATTTCTAACAAGTGATTGCGTGCCTTTAAAATTGCATTAGCGAGTGCTTTATTACCATTATGTTATTTTGCCTATCCGAGTATTTGATTAAGACCTTTTCATTATTTGGATACCTTTAAAATATAAGGAGAGCTAGCTAAAACCTTTTTGACAGGAAAGTCAATAAAGTCTTTTACTAATAAGCAATTTGGAAAACAATTAGCGCCAGTATAATATGTATGACCGATTATTTTCAATTTCAAATCCATACTGTGGAGCAAATAAACATTATGACCCACATTCATCTTAACCCTTAGACCGCCAGTCACGACTGAGGTGATTTTTCAAACAGCTTGGATCTGGATCAGACGCCGAGTAACTCAGTGTCTGATCCGGATCCAAGCTGTTTAACACTCGGACAATAGTTTCACCAATTTTTAAGTAAATCCGACAACATTTAAAAATGAAGCAGACAACAAATTTAGCAGACGGAAATTTTAGCGGCGGGCTAGGGGTTAAGATACACATGCTTATCTGGAGTCTTGCTGATCTGGATCCCAACCATTCAAAGAGATCATCCATGGTCAGCAAACTCTGCTGCTAGAGTTATTACGCTAAATCCTTTATCCTATATGTTGTTTGTTTAGAATCATCCCCAATGAAAGCATCTGATGAACAAAGATGAATATCTTACAGCAACAAAATTCCAATTTTGAATCATTTTAAAACGTTGTGGAAAATGAAGCAATTGCACATTTTGAGCAAATGCTTCATTTTCCACAATGTTTTTATTGTTTTATGTACTACAGAGGTGTGAAAAGGTGTTTCTATGAGGTAAAGGGTTAAGCCTTCGGACGCTTAAGGATTGCTTTAAACTACATACAAGTTTGGACAAGCTGATTTTCATAAATATAGATAGGCAAATTGTGTAGATTCCGATCAGACTGCTCCATCAGGAGCAGTCTTATCCGAGTCTACATTATTTGCAAATGCCTTGCTTGTAGAAAACTCGGGATTATTATGGTAAGCAGTATACCTAGGTACAGGGAAAGGTTCAAACAATCGATACGCACATGTAGAGACTGGAACTTGCAGATATATTGTGGTCTGCCTTGGAATTCAGACGTTTTTTTCTCGGTACACCTTGATTCATCTAATCTTTTGCAAACATTTTCCTAAGCTTTGTTTTGTGTTAGAATTTAACTAGTAGCTGTGAATTTTAATATTGGCTCTAGATGCCATTTACAGTGTTAGATTTTTGTCAAATAACAGGATCTAATTCTAGGCAGGGGAGCGTAAATGTCATATGTATCTCCATTATGATCGTATTTTCACCATCCTTGCACGTAAATTATGGGCCTGTTGCATGGTAGGTAGGTTTTTCTATGTCACAGAGTAGGAGTGTCTTAGATGCAAATATCTTGTTGTCTCGTAAGAAAGGATGACTAATTCAGTCTTCTTCTTGTATGACTTCTCAAAAATTAAGATACCAAACAAAAGCTACATTGTCCGGGTTCCTTTTTGAAAAGTATTTGTCAAATCCTCACCAAACTTTACACTCATGTTTGTGACCATTATATCTTGATCAAGTTTGATAGCCATGTGCATCGTTTCAGTCATTTAGGAGTAACGGCCATTTAGTTGCAAAAAGGACTTGAAAATTATCTTGTCCGGGCCCTTTCTTGCAAAAAAACATTCGTCCAATCCTCACCAAATTTTACATGCACGTCTGTGACCATTATATCCTGATCAAGTTTGATGGCCATATAAATCGCGTAAGTCAGTAGGGGGTTACGGCCCTTTATTTGAAAATCTACTTGAATAAATATCTTGTCTGGACTCTTTCTTGAACAATATTTGTCCAATCTTCATCAAACTTTACACAGATGTTCATGACCATAATATCTTGTCCCGTGTTGTAAACAAGAATGGTGTAATTTACTTTCAAAGCGGGAGTAAGAATATCCCTGCGGTCAGGGTAGGGTCAATGTATCAAAAACGGAAAAAGAAACAAGAGCTTATCATGAATTATGATCTTGTTTCAACGTTTGTTCTAGAAAACATGTTGGTCTTAATGAAGCTGATTAAATAGATATTATGTTAAATAAAATCCATTTCTCAAATATCTAAACATTGAAAACCTTTTGATAAACATTATTTCTACTAGAAATACTCACGGCTAACAAAATGTGCAGTCTTTTTTTATAAAGTATTTTGTCACAATTATTATAAGTATTATTGTAAATTGATTATTTTTACCTCGAATATTCTGACATTGTTGGTCAGAATTTATGTTCAGTGAATATTCTCATATTAGCACAATACTATCATGGAAATATATATCATGATCTAGTATTCGATTTGAAAATAAGCTTATTGTTATCACAACGCCAAATGGACATGTACATAAAAAAGTTTCATAAACATCTCTGACTGTAAATAAGAACCGCCGCCATCTATCTTGGTGCTAATTTTCTAAATGGAAAAATCTAACTAGATACACTGATGAAATAGCAAACGTACTGAATGACCCAGGGCTAACTGTTGCTGAATGAGTCGTCTGATCTAAGTCTACACTATTTGCGTTGCTCTGTCCGAATAGGTAGGTTAAATAGGTAATGTATATTACGCTACCATCGAGTGAATATAGTATTCGATTTGAAATTAAACTTTCAACAATCTGATGGCAGACCACCTTGTTCTTTGTATAATAAGGATCAATACTTAGTTGTTATTTCTGTTACCAAGATGTTTGAATAGCTGTTGCTCAAATGCAGCACGTTTGACGTCTGTTTTGTCGTGACACCACCTGATGGTCGAAAGGCGAGTGAGCAAAACACACCAATACTTGTTCAGTCCTTCACATTCCACATTTTCCAGGATGACTAGTATCAGACATGTTTGCTTCAACTCTACCTGGCGATCTAATGCCACACTCAACTGAAACTGAAACCAGCCGTCATCCAACGAGTCTTTTGATATAATTGCTATGACCTTTCTGCACGCGTCCATGCCAGACACCATTCCCCGGATGTTATCACTGCCTGCCGGTACATCTCGCTCCCATATATGTAGTTTGTACGCATTTTCCTCCTCCAAAAGCAGACGGAAGTCATGGTGGACATATTGACTATCACATTGGTTATATATCAAGAAAGCATCAAAGCTCCTCTCCAGCAATGGTTCTTCTTTAGCGGTCCGTCTGTTTGACTTCAGTTTGTAGCGCCAGTATTTGATATACCATCTATACTTGTAACCAAGGACAGCTGCTACTGCCGAGCCACTCAAAACTGTCGCCAACGAAATTGTGACGATAAGTAAATAATTCTTGCTATTGCATGTGCTTTCTGTTGGATGGTAGTCTTTTAACCATGTATATTTAAGGTCTGAGGGTGAAGCACATTGATAACGCCTAGGCCAGGATATAAGAGAAACGTTTCCTATCATACCTTTGTCGTTAATTATAGATCTGAACCACAGATTTTCACACGTGCATGAAAATGGATTATCTGCCAGGTTCAACTCCTTTACAGAATTTAGAAAATCTCCGGATATTGAACTTTTATCCAGAACTCGGATTCTGTTTCCTTGTAACGAAAGTCGTTTCACTTTTTTGACAGAATTACACAAACCTGGAAATTTCACAATACGGTTCCCGTCAAGGTTAATGTCAGTAAGATTCTCGAAAGCATCTAAGAGACCCTCTGGAATATCCCTTAATTGCGTCTTTGACGCGGTGAGCTTTTCGAGTCTCTTCATAGGACCTAAGAGATCAATTATCTCGCTGTCATTTAGCTTTTTGAGATTGTTCACAGATAAATCAAGGTTTCTTAAGTTAGTGGTATTTTGGAAAATATTCAATTGTTTGTCGGGATGGAGCACAAAACTGTTTTCCCGAAAAATAAGATATTCAATCCTGGAGTTATTAAAGGCAAATGGTTCAATATAGTTAACACTGCTTCCCATTTTAGCTAAGTGTAATGTTTTCAAATTGAGCAATCCTGAGAATATGTTGTTTTTCAACTTTCTGATGCCATTTCCACTCAACCCTAAAGTGCGAACTTGATCTAAACACTTAAATGAGTCAATCGTCAACTTACTTATAAAATTGTCGTTCATATAGAGTGTTGTCAGATTGGGGAAAAGGGGTGTGGTGTTTGATGAGGAACAAAATCTTGGTATACCACGCCCAATCTTATTTCCGCTCAAGTTAAGAGAAAATAATCCTCTATGCCCTACATCTCTAGATATTTCAACTATCTTATTTCCAGAAAGATTTAAATCTGTCAATGCAGTGAGTTGTTGAAAAACAGTCCAATTTAAAGCTTTCATATGGTTTTCACTGAGGTCAAGCTTTACTATGTTTGACGCCAATGGAATGAACAAATCATCTGGCACCTCCGTCCAATTCATATTTGCCAAATACAAAGTAAATCTGTTAGACGCCGGAATACGTCTTAACGACATTGATAACTGAGTTTTATTCACATCTTCGTTTTGATCGAGACAAAGCGTTTGCAACTTGATGAAACTGGAGAAGGCGTCTTCAGAAATGTTTTCGATTGTATCGTTAATAAGTGATAAAACGTATATTGATGAGCGAGATACGTTTTGGAACGTGGCGTTTGTCAGATTCGATAATCGATTGTTTTGAAAATACAAATGTGTGATTCCACCAGGCAGTCTTGGAATATAACTCAGCTTATAGTGTCCTTTGCTTTGACACAAAGCGACAGTTTTTGAGCACAGACACATCCTGTCTGCGCATCTGACGTATTTGTGGTGCCAATCTGGTCTGCAATTTGACGTCGAGCTCCCATCTGCAACCCATACAACAGCTTGTAGACAAAGGAGAATTTTTGCCTTCAAAAACATGATATGCGAATACTTTAAACAGCAGAGGTAAACGACAGGGCTTCTGAAATAGATGAGGTATAAAACGCTACTTAGCAATGTTAAAGAATCGATGTAATATGTAAAACCCTTGTGGTCACTAATGTCGAGATGTAAAGTCTGAAGCAGCATTCACTGACCAATACATGTTTGTAGACAAAAGAGAGTGGTTGTCGTCGAAAGCATGATGAGCAAATTCTTAAAACGACAGACGACAGGGCTTCTTAAATAGGTGAAATAAAATACTCAAGTGAGCAATGTTAACGACTCTATCATTTTTGGGATGACCTTTGCGAACAGTTTGTGTCAAGACCAAACCTCAGTGAATGCGAATCCTGATAAATGACTGAAATTGTTTGACACACAGATACGATAGTATTGAATACTAGACTGTATCAACATCGATAAAGAACTATGTAGAGTCTAGTGCTAGCACCGCTTCATTGATATTTTCGAGGTGAGATCTTGCTCAGTCTTAAAATTCCATCTTGGAATTCTCATCCCATTGTATTGCCACAGTAAGATCGATATCTGAATTTGAAAATTTGATATAGAGTAAATTCCTATCCCAATAAGTTCAATGAAATAGGGCCCGTTTACTTAAAGCTCAACACTTTTGAATTACACAGTACTTATACGAAATTTTTAAGTAAGTTTTAATCACATTCAAATATCAATATCTCGAACTCGTGAACCATCACTCTGCGTGTGCATTTTCTGAAATACCCTTTTTTGACGTCCATGTTTCTACTACGTTTATCCTTCACTTTAGGTTAAATCAGGTAACTACAGAGATAGTCGTGGCTCAATTGTTAAACTAGCTTTCCCACCGATGTAAATTAATATCTCTTTTCTGAAACTGTAACAAGTTTGCAACCATTGCAAATAGTTTCGATTCAGATGAGACACTCGTCATGCTCCAATAAGATTAACTCTGAGAGATGTGTACCATATGTAACCAATATTTGCTGCAAACTTGACACATTTTTGACCGATTGTGTTTTTATTTATTACAAAACGTGTTTTGGGGCACCGATGAATGTTTTCAAAACCACTTTAGTGCCCAAATTTGCCAAATTTGCTGCAACGTGGATTTTGAATAAAACTAATGCTTTACAAAATATGCTAGACAAGCATTTCTTCAAGTCAATTCTAGAGTCCGATCTAGATCCCGATCAATGGCCGATTTTTTTAATTTTAATCCGATAAGCTTACTTTATGAGCGATTAAATAAATAATTTGATGGTAGCCTCGTGTTCAATGACGGTTTTGTATGACATCACGCCTGCAACCTTTACCTGCGGCCAAATTTGTCGCCTACTCGAAACTCCGAGACATAATGTCTGAGACACACTCTTCATGAATTTTAAAGCCTCATTTGCTAGCTTCGCTCGCTGCATTTTGGCATTTAAAATCATGAAAAACAGTCTTAATAAACACTTGCTAATATATAGCATCTGGTGGACGTACCTTTTTAAGGGTTTGCTTTAAATACCTTGTAAAGTGTACTTTTGTACGAACATGTTCTGAATTAAATCACTCAAACAAGTCATGGGGAATCTATTTTGGCAGCCATGTTTTTTAAAAGCAATCAGCATAAAATTGAGTTTTATTTACACAGGTAATTGTTGGCGTGAATAGTTTTATGTTTTTATTCATAAGACATAATAATAGGACACACTTACAAAAGTAACATTTTATTTAGGTTTGAATGTTAACTTTTAGTTAAATGGATATTGAGTAATGGACACATTATACGACACAATATGTTGTTATTTGTTAATATAATTCTTATCCGTTTTTACACAGCTTTCCGTCGGCGTTATGAGTAAATTATTTTCATATTCATCGGATATATAATGCGACAAATTTACACAAGATAACTATTTATTAAGTTTATGTTTAAAGTATATTAAGTAAAGACAAAACTATTGGTCAAACGTGCTGCTGTTTTACACTGCTTGCAGCAAACTAAGGTTTGAAATCTCACAGCAGCGCTTATATATTCTCAAACTTTTAATCTTTAGACATGATCAGTTGTGCATGTTTTTTCGGTGGTAGCTGTATGAGATCAGTATTAACCTACATTTTCCACCAATGAGAAAGAACCAGAAATAAATATATCAGTAAAATGTCTTTAAAAACACGTTGTTTCCATTAGCTTATGGCCATGACTGGGTTACACACCGATTAACAAGAGAACTGGACATGGTAGGTTTATGAGTCACAGACTTTCCATTAACCAGTTCATATAAATGATTTTCACAGTAGAATAAAGGCAATAACATGAAAAATAAGTCCATTTCAATCGGAAATGTAAGTATTTTAAAATCAATTCGCCAGTCTTTGTTCTTTAATCTTGAATGTGTGTTATGTTGATCATGTAGCTCTATAACTGGACATGACCTAATTCTACATGCTATAAATGAGCTCCGCAATATAATATTCATTGCATTACACAGCAATTCATACATGCACAGCTTTCAAATAAGTTTACCGCCTGATTTATTTTTAAAGTTAGTTCATGTTATTGTTGTATGTAGTATGGTTATTAATTTGAAGGTAATTCCTGGCCTAATGTACATTAAAGTACTTGTTTATTCAGTTTGCAAGACATTAAAAAGTATGTGTACAGGATTTGCAATCTACTTGTATATATTGGAAGATTGGCCATTTAAATAGAAATGGCAAACTCGATCTGACGTTTATTGGCCGTGTCTGTGGTGCTTTGAAATACATCATGTTTGGTCGTTTGACAGAACAATTGGATAATTTAACTATCACATATTTCACTCAAAATATTTACGGCAACAAATGGCACGTAAAAACATCATTTATCATGTTGTCATATCTCAGACAACACTTTCGTGTCTTGTTGATTTCTTCGTTGTTGAAAACCTATATCCTTGGTTTACTTATAAAACTAAGTAAGAAACATTTTGGCTCATTGGTACTTACGTGACTTTGGAAATACTTACTGATAAACGTCCAAAGGCACCAAGCTGTCAGTTTGGCAAATTACACTTACGTTATAATAAAATGATTCGTCGGTGTTCTTCTAAACCCATGTATGTGCCATTTGTTGTAAAATGCAACACACATGGGACAAAGAAATAACCGATGATATATATTGCCGAAGACTGAACCTGAAATTGTCGTGTTTTTGGCATATGTCATAAAACTTAAGATAGTAAAATTTAATATGAACTGTAAATAATTGTGACATACCACCAATTAATGACTGATATATGATTCAAATCGTCGTTTGTTTTATCCAAAAGCACGTATAAGACAGTTGGCATCCTGCCTACGCCAATAACCACATAAATTTTTGAAGAGATCGTCGGTGTTCTTTAAAATCAGCTTGGGCCATATTCACACGCCGAATAAATAGGCGCTCGTCCTTTCCAATCAACATAATCGGGTGACGTTTAGAATTGCAGAAGACGACAGTTGTAAGCGGCACAATAAGATTAAACGAGCCTTTCCTCCATTAGCGTTTCCTTAAGTTTATCCACAAGTAAAGAATTTGATGAAAAATATGAAGATCTAGGCATAGGAAAAATGCAACTTTTGATTTGCATTGGAAACTTTGTAGGAAAAGGAGTATTTCCTCATGAGGAGCAAATACTCCATTTCTTACAATAAATTCAAAACAGTTCGAAATTAGCGTTTTTCTTTTGCCTATATTTTCATATTGGTCATTAGATTCTTTCCTAGTGGATTAGTCTGGCAATAGCGTGTGGAGTAGAGAATTCATTAATCCGATTCTCTTTTAGATGCATCCATTTGTTCTTATGCGCATATTCCATTTATACTCCTCATAAAAAAGGCTAACGCCTACATGAATTTATTTCAGTACAGGATTTAAAATAGAGCATGCTGACTGCAGGTGGTGAGAGCTTAGAACGTATTAACTGCTTGCCTTGAAAAATGGTTTGATGCATGTGTCTTGACTTATGTCACTTGTTGATTCAACAGTTTCCAAGAAATCTGAACTTTTTTTTAAAAAAAACAAGTTTGTTAACCAACATAGGGTATGGGCAATGTGTTTTAATGGTTTTTAACCAGATTTAAATATAAAGTATTTCCGAGATATACAAAATATAATACTTACCCTTTCCCCCACAAGCTATTTATGAACTAATCCACAAGAAAAGAATTTGATGA
>JAULCE010088099.1:0-12786 GCA_032359355.1 Macoma nasuta | reverse complement strand
CATCTGATCTTGGTCTACACTGTTTGAAAGTCCTTATGGTTGGAAATCGCACAGCAGCGCTCAAATGTGCTAATGATAGTGACATGCTTTGTATATAGACAGGGTTATGTGCTATAAAAGAATTCTTGTCATATTCTTAATTACCATTTATAATAACCAGAAATCAACTCGGATACTGTACAATACTCGGGTTCAGCAAACAGAGTACACCTTGATCACATGTTTCTCCAGAAAATTTCCGATGCTGTTCACTCATTTACGTCTTGATTTAAGAATCAAGCCATAAATGTGCTAATGAATATGATGTATTTTGCATATAAACAGGATTATTATGAGAAGATGCAATAAAATTATTGAAAATTTCTCTTAATTTAATTTACTTATCTTTCATTTCAAGCTCCATTTCATACAATGTTTTCAGTCCACTCCAAATTAGCATTTTCCTGGTGCCTAGATTTTCATATTTTTTAACAGATGTTTTCCTTGTTGTTAAGTCTAAAAATAGCCTGTGGAGGATAGGGTTAACTCAGAACTCAGAACTTTTATCATTCACACACATAATATACATAATACATATTACTATCACATGATTCAGTAATAATGTCGTCAGATGTTACATATTTTGGAGAGTGAAGGAAATTTGAAGGTTAATTAAATATGCGATCAGAATCGAAAACTGTAAAAGGACCGAAAGTATGATATAAATGAGATATTTCAAGAGAGCTTCAAGTTAAACAGAACAGGATATGATAGTTATGACATGTTTACCATTACTTTTGCTGCTCTTTTATGTATATTTGATTTAATTTATCATCAAAACGATATGTAAATCATAAGCTTTATGACGTGGTCACTTAACATGTATGTACCATATACTACGTTTTATATAGTTACATAACAATGCACACACATGTGTGTATGCATGAACACACACGTATGTGCATATAAATATAAGTATACAGGAGTATATGTAATTATTAGTCAAATTCTATGCGGTTTGATCAATTCACATTACAATGTGCTAATTTCATATCTATACATTTATGCACAAACATGTGTGTACGCATGGACACACAAGTATATGCCTACATGTATAGATATAAGTATACATGAATTATATTCATTATATAACAATGATAATCTATACGATGTGATCAATTCACACACGCTGCATGCTTAGTATGCTGGAATGAACTTGTTCATATTGCTTACATGTTGTAATTGACCTCTCTATTCTTTAACATATTTTTTATGAAGTGAATATAATGTTCTTACGATACTGAATTTAGATGCATAGTTCTAATATCCAGAGCGTTTTTGATGAATTTCGCAAGTTTGACTAAAGTCACTTTATTTCCTGAAGTAATTAATGAATTGAATTTAAACACCGATGGGCGCTTATAATATGTTTTATCAATAAGCTGTTTTCTTATTTCTGAATAACATGGGCAAACACATATAACATGGTAGATGTCTTCAATATCTCTTGCGTTACAACACATACAAAAACGCTCATTTTTTGGAATACTATTACGCCCATAACGACCTGTATGAATACGCAGCGAATGCGCACATATTCTGAATCTAGTTATAAAAAACCTCAGATTATCAGGAACTAAATCAAGGTAATTTTCATAATCAAAACTAGTTTTAAAATATTTATACTCATCTAGAACGGAACTGCGTTCCACTGAACCAAACCATTCCTGGATATAACAATCAATTACTCTTTGCTTAAATATTCGCGGGAAAGACTTAAGGTTGTCTCCGTGTAAATTCATAAAGCAATTAGAAAACCCGTAATCGTCAAAAAGCTTTTTAACACACGTCACCCAATTATTATATCCTAATTCGCTATCCGCTAAAGCTACAAGGTAGATTTTGTTCAAAATTATATTTTCTGAATTGACAAGTTTGCACCAATATCTTATTATTCGACAGTATCGCGAAATGTATAAGGGGTATCGGCCTAACTCACCATATACTCCTGCTGTATTAGTATTTTGACGAACATGAAGAATACGTTTACAAAACTTTAAGTGAATTCTTTCCAATTCCTTAGACTTTGTAAACCCCCAAACTTCAGCCGAATAACTTAGAATAGAACCGACAAACGAATCGAAAAGCTGGCACAGACTTTTCGGACTAAGCGGAATATCTTTGCATTTAAAAAGCAATGTATTCAGTGCCTTTAAAGCTTTGCCAACAAGATGCTCGTTATTTAGTGCAAAATTTCCCGTATAACTTAATAAGGTGCCAAGGTAATTGAAACTGTCCACTACCTCAACATTTTCGCCATTGTACACCCATTTTTCATCCATTAATAATCTGCCTCTTTTTCTGAAAACTACTATCTTTGTTTTTGAACAATTAACCTCTAGGCCCCATTTACAGCAATAATTGTGTAATAAATTCAAATTATCTTGTAAGTCTTCAGGAGATTTACCTACTACACACATGTCATCAGCAAACAACAATAATATTAAGACAATATCTTCTAACAATAACCCAGACTCTGCGTTTTGTTGTAAATGCATTTCAAGATCATCCAGAAACAAGGACACAATAATTGGTGAGATAACTTCCCCTTGTCTAACGCCGACAGAATACACAAAAAATTCTGTAAAATTATTGCACTGCTTCACACAAGACTTTACCATATCATACATACTTTTTATGATTCTCAGTACTTTGCCCTGTATTCCTGCAGTTTAAAGTATAACGCATTTCTATATATACTATCAAAGCATTTTTTTAAATCAATAAATGCGACGTATAGACGCCTATTGTTATTTAAATAATGCTGCACAATAGTATGTAAAGCAAATATGGCATCTATGGTACTATGTCCTTTTTTAAAACCGAACTGTGCGTCGGAGACACTATTATATTTTTCACAAAACAATGACATTCTCTGATTTAAAAGAGACGTAAAAAGTTTAGAAAAACAACTCAACAAAGTTATACCACGATAATTACATACGTCCTCTTTGTCACCTTTTTTATGCAAAGGAATTAAAATACCATCACGCAATTGATCATAATTGACCAGAGTCAAGTATAGCATTAAATAAATCACAAATAAACGGAGCTTATATATCTATGGATTCAATAAAGTATTCGTTTAAAATACAGTCAATTCCATACGCCTTATCAAGTCTTTGTCTTAGTGTAAAGCCAACTTCTGTTCGGCGTCTGATCTGTATGCAAATGAATCGCTTAGATCAGTATTGGAACAACGTAATTTGTGTGCGATTAAAAAATGTTTTAATAGTAGTAACGTAATAAAAGACAGGTTTGTGTGATGTTACTCTTGACGTCATGTACAAGTAGAAACTAGATCATGCAAGCTATATCAAATACATCTTACAAGATTCACATCTAAAAACTAACTTGCCCTGTGGGAGTCCATACATGATTAAGCTAAATAGTCGTAAGAATGTAATGTACAAGTCGCTAAAACAGCAAAATTTGTTCTCGACTAAGTTTCTTAACCTTTATCCGCGGCTATAAGTGGCGTCATCTTCTCGAAAATTCGAGACATGTTGTCTTAGACATCATCTTATTCACTTGAAATGTTGCGAATCGATTTTTAGACTGCCAAGCAGTGACAACTTTATTCGATTCCGTAGGTATACATCTCCAAAGTAGTTGTGAATACAATTGCAGTACACTACATTTTTCTTTTTCAAAGTCACACTTTTAGTGTGACATGGCATGGCTCAATGGAAGTGAACTTAACGTTCGTTAAGACAAAACAGTAACTGTGCATGTAAAGCGATACATTTCGCACTTAATACTATTTATGATGCTTAGCTGTCACCAACATTGCAAACAGCTAATACTACCGTTCTCTGGGGAAAAAAGCTCGGTCTGTCTTTGCTAACAATGCAGGCCCAGACCACTCCTTATCTCTGATCAGGCTCATACTTACAAGTTAAGCGTTGGCTATATCGGTTATAATGGGTATTCCATCACTGTGAATTGTCTTATGCTTGCAACACTGTTAATAAGCAGCGGTTTGGCATTCAAATTTAATGTAGATTGAAGTCAACATTAGTACTGCTCATGTATACCTAAATGCTGAAGGGATATTCATATAAGTTTACGATACATAAACACAGGCGCATATACAGTTACTGTAATATGTGAGTCAGAAGTGTTTGACATTAAAAGTTCTTAATCATAAGTGAAGGCCGGAGCAAGGAAAGTAAAATATAAAACTTTACCAGTGAAAAGCAGTTTATTCAACGTCATTATCTTCTGACTGAATTCGCGTTCACCGTTATCATATTCCAATAGAACACACGTTCATTGTTATTCTTTTTCCTCACCCTTGTGTACGTTTAACAGTTTATTGCTCGCTTGATTTACATCATATCGTTCAGAAAAGCTGCATTTATGACCAAAACATGACTATACATATTGTGTTGCTACCATATGTGCTATCTATTGGAATATTGATACGAGTTTTCATCTGAAAGCGATAAAATATGATCTATCGCTGAACAGATATACCTGTAACCCTTTATAACGGTAACGAACTAAAGTTAATCGAGAAAAGAAATGCACTAGCACACCCCGTGGCTACGTTTTACAAGATGTATTCGATCTCTTCAGATAAATAAACATTTCAGGACAAAATGCAAACCTACCCGTATTCCGTGCCGCTTGACTCGACGCAGTGTTCTACATATATGCAGCGTTCTACGCATCTGGTTGATCACTGTAATAAAGAAAAGGTAGTCAACATTTACAGTAATATTGGCTTTTGACTTTTTTTGTAGGTTAAAAGTTACAATGTAACTAAATTTAAACAGCCCATGGCATTTCTTCAGCGTATATACTCTTAAGAGCAGTTAATTACGTACGGTATTCAGACTACGAGGTAATTAAGCAGGTGTTAAAATGTAAATTAGAACACGCATTACGTATAGTATTGATACGGGATAATGTTAAAATGCAAACTGAAATAAGTATAACGAAAACTAATATTCACAACTGGATTATTTTAAACACATGGATATTTGTTTCTTTACTTTCTCTTGATGCAAAGTTATTCCATGCCATTCCTAGATTGGTAAGTATATTAGTGTATGTCCGCATTATTCTTCCGCATAGAAATCATGTATTAGTCGAACTTAAAACCTGAACCAAAAACATAAGTGTTTGCTTGGTAAATTGGGGACACTTTCGTATTTTGTAATATAATGAAATTCGAATCCAGGTTATTCGAACTTAAAAATAGTCCCTCCATTTATACTCAACGTCTTTCGACTTTAATTTGAAACTAAAAGTTTCTAACACTCGTTTCCAAAAGCTTGGGGTGTAAGTGTTAATTTGTTCTAATGCAATGGGGAAAAGTTTATTTATCACTATTGTGAATTTTTAAACATTTGTTCGTGACAGTAGGATGAGATTAACATAAACTAGCCAATTGGAATTCCTTTTATCAAATAAATACCCTTATCTTCGATTTGAGAGCAAATCACGGAACAACGATCTCCAACATGTGTGATAATAAAAACCGAATTGTATTCATATGCGCCGCATTTGCATATAAATGTGATAAAAAAAATCCATCACTCGTTTTCTTTGGAGATCAAGATTTCTTAAATTCGTATCGAAAAAGAGGCTCGGTTAATAACTGTCTTTTTCTAGACTCATTTAAGAAATCTTGATCTCCAAATAAAACTCATGATGGATCCTATCTTATTTCGACAAAGTCGATAAGATGCAGTTGTTCCTGAATTGGAAATCAGCATTACATTTTAAGAATCAACACTCACGAATAAGCTCCCAGCGACCATCACTGCATTAACTTTTATCAACGTGTCATTTGCTCATGAACTACTGTACAATTAATCTTCATATAAATTGACATTGACCCACTGTATCATATGCTAGTTTAGGCTAATCCATACTTTCAGAATATATTGAAAAAGAAGAATATATTTCATTTGTGATTATATGAATTTAACTAAATACTGATATCACCTCTATCCTATAAAAACACGAACTTTATTTATTTTTTTTCAGATTTGGCGTTGTGATGGTACAACCAGTGGCAGATAGAAGCTATCGATAACTCTTGAAATTCAATATGACCATAGACCAATATAAATCTTTACCAAAACGAAATACGACCTACCACCCTTATAAGTCACTTCTTGAAAATTGGATTTGTCTCAAACATGATAATTCAATTTCACAGCCAAAAGTGGTTTGACTGTGTTAAAACGGGTGCATCGCAGAAAACTTAAGTCAGAACTTATTATAAATGCCTTTAAAAGGGGGACATCCAAAACGTTCTTAAAGTAAAAACTCTCAACCAAATGTTGTAATCTGTGATTGCAACACGTTGCATTATAATGTATACAAAAACATGAGACAGCTAGAGCGAAACTAACTTACAAAAAAGAATCACAGTATGGTATACGCGCCCGCACCCTTTCAACGAACGCATCGACTTTGAAGAAAGACAACTCTTCGCGTACCGGTGAAATTGATTCGGACCACAGTTTAACTCCCAAGGTTTGCTTATTTGCAAATATAAGAAACTCGACCGAATTGCGTCCGTCGAGACATGCCGGAGTTTTTAGTCAACAATTGTGCCAAAAAGCACATATTTGTGTGTCAGGGATATTCATGTATGTCAGAAGCATTCCAGTTTTTACAAGGCTGTGTTGCTTTGCCATCAAAATGACTATTTGGTCTTACTTACACTGACTGTATCACACCCAGATCTTCTTCCAAAATCATGTAAATGGCTTAGGGAATATTTCAGAGTTCATTATTAGTTGAAAGTTTTCTAACAAATGTAAAATGAGGTGTTCCATTTGCAACGAGTGTTCTTGATACAATTTAAACGTGTTTAAGATCCGATGCTTTGCTGACAATCTGCCATCTGATCTAGATTTACACCGATTCCAATGCATCAAATATCCCTTGCCCAAGAACACTTCATCAACTGTTTGTACAACAAGTAAGTTTCATCTGTTTAATTATAACTAGCAGTCTCAAAAAATTAAAAGTTTTCTTCCCATTTTTAAGAAAACAACTAGCGGGCAAATTCGCGTGTTACGTCATGATGTCATATGGATTGGTTTGACGTCATCAGTTCAATTATGTGCTATTCTGGTGGCTTTATGTGTTTGAATCTAAATTGCCCTGCTAGTCCGCTATATTTTCTTCAACCAAAACCGTTTTAATCTCGGACCAAGCCCACCTTTTTATGGCCTGATCGATATCTTAACTGTTTTCATAGGTCGTCATTCATGTCTAGCGTGCGTGCAGATATAATATTTTTAGCCTGCTCATTATTAAAAATTCTGACAAGTTTTTTGTTGATTATAGATGTTTTCTAACAGGTTTCAAAGCGTGTAGACTGAATAACTGATTGTATTTAGTGCCTTCATTTATTTTACAGTTCTGATAATCTTGTGTTAGATCTATGTATTGACCTATTTAGAGTTTATTTCCAATAGAAAATACGAAACATTCAGTTATTTTAATAAATTCAAACCTGCACTTGATATAATCACATTTACAGAGTACACCCAAATATATATCAACGAGCTCATGTAGGTCTTTTTTTTTAAATAAAATATTAAAATATATGTCTACATGATATTTAATTGTTTGCTAAAATGAATTATTTTGTTCTCTCATCCATTCTCATATTTGTTTTCAAAATGATAGCGATTGTGTTTTACTGGCTTAAACACCGAATGGATATTTACAAAGGACTCTAAAACAATTCTGAATATTAATCAGCAGACATTGTTTTATAACCAAATAGAATAAGTCTCTTCAGACTGAACCTACATCAGCTGTTTAATTTTGGGAAACTGCTTGCAATGGCAAAACAGGCGTCTGTATAGAATGAAGGGTTCAGTAAACATAACAAAGGTCAATTTTGCAAATTGCTGTATAAGCATGAAGAAAACGTACGTGATTGCCGCGCTCATGTGATTGCCGCGCTTACGTGATTGCCGCGCTCGCGCGGGTTTTTTCTTGTTTCATTTAAAAAAGTCCTTCTTACACATAACAATACGAACTTTCTCGAATGTTTGTTTTATTGAAAGCAACACTTCATGACGCATAAAAGTTTATGCATTACATTCATTCGGCATTAAGCGACCTTTCTTGAAAAACAACCCAAGCATCAATTTAGTGGTCGGCATACATCTGTTTTTAACTAGGTGAATTGATTTAGTCGAACAATTCATTACACTTACACTCATTTTCAACCATATAGGACTAAGGGGAAAGGTCAGGGAGCTGCTGTTTTCATTGTTTTGTAAACATCACTGTTATCGACAATTCATTTTCGATTTTGGGCCAGTAAGACTTGGTTAATACAAGTATCATGATTGGCATTTTTAGGTAATTAATACCAATTAGTCAATTAACGTCAATTAAAATCATGTTTTATCAAAAGTTAACAGAGATATACATGTTTAGTATCAAAAGATTTGGATTTTTATCTAGTCTTCAAAATGTTTAATATCATGCAGCCCATTTTGTGAAAGTTGCTAATCATACGAAAAATCTAAGTTTATGGCTTATTATTTAAATAAGCCTAAAAGGCCAAGAATTTCTGTTCTCGGTAAACAATGTCATTTGTGTGTTTTATTTCCATTTTCAGCACATTTCGATAAGCTATTTCCTTTTGGTTATTTAGCAATCAATTTGATATGTGTTTTCCTGTCTAATGTTTGAATATGTTTGAATATGTGGCTTGCTTCTTGATTGTGTTTGAATGAGGTGTGAAACCTTATCATTCAAACTACAACAAGAAATATGCTAGAGTTTTGAAAGTAATTTGTCTCCAGTGCATGCCTTTAGTGTCTCAGTGCCAAATTTCTAATTGGTTGATTGATCAAATAGCATACCTTCTATTGGTCAATAATATGTAGAATAATTTGATTTAAGAGAATTGTGGCGGTTTTGAAAGAGAACTTTGTAGACTGCCTAAGTGGAAACAGCTAGAGAGAACTCTTTAGGCCGCCTAATTGGAAACGTCCAATTGATATTTTCTAAGTTATTTACTGTGTGAAGTATGTGTGAAACTTAACCTATACTGTGTTGAGACTTTGTGAACTGAAATAGCTTTACTTTGTGGCTGTGTGAAGACTTAATAAATAACTTTCTTTGTGAATGCTGAACTGTTTCTATATGGAACTGTTACTGTGTGTCAACTTTATGAACTTTGTAATTGTTATATTTTGGAGACGCTGTCTTCATTATTAAACATCGAAAACGGGCATTTGTCTTTATCTCCATCGCACATCCTAAAGTAATGGTTAGGCGCTATTTCCTTCCCCACGTTATGCCTGGTGTACCCTGCGTGAGAACCCCGCATAATAGTTAACCATTATGCGGGGGTCTCACGGATGGTCCGTACGGCACAACATGGGGAATAAAAAAAAACGCCCAACCATAGTGTAGGATGTTAGTCAGAGATAAAGACGAAAATGCCTGTTGTCGATATTTAATAACGAAGATAATAACAAAAATAGTTTCACAAAGTTCACATAAAGAAACAGTTTCACATAGACAAAGTTCAGCAATCGCAAAGTTAAGTTATTAGTTGAGTCTTCACACAGCCACGACGTTATATTTAAGTTAATAGTTCACAAAGTCTTAACACAGGTCATCACTTAGAAATCTTATTTTAGATGCTTCTACTTAGGCGGCCTAAAGTCAACTCTTTTAAAACCGCCCGAATTTTCTTAAATTCAAATGTCTTGACCAATAAGTGACCAATGGAGATAATGCCATTTGATGAATTAACCAATCAAACTTTGACACTGAGACACTTAAGTATTGCAGTGATACAATTTACATTCAAAACTCTATCATACTTCTGGTTGTAGTTTGCCTGATACCTCATTCAAACACAATACAGAAGCAAGCAACATATTCAAATAACAGACAGGAAATTGCAAATCAAATTGATTGTTAAAGAACCAAAATAAATAGCTGATCAGAATGTACTGAAAATAAAAGACACACATGGCTTTGTTCACTGAGAACAGAAATTCTTAGCATTATAAGCTGAATTAAAATAATAAGCCATAATTGAAAATACAAGAACTTGGAAATATAATGTGAATTTTCATATTATGAGCATAATATTTAACATTTTTGAAGACTAGATAACAATCTGATTCTTTTGATACTAAACATGATATATGTCTGTTGACTTTTGATAAAACATGATTTTGATTGACGTAATGAGGTAATTATACAAAATGCATAATTACCTAAACATGCCAATCATAATTGCTTTGGGGTCCAAGGCTAACGTAGAACGAAGGAATATTATGATTCACATCACCTTATTTCATCAATCATAATCATAGTTTATAATATGTCGAACATAACCATATCATGTTTAGTATTAAAAGTTTTGGATTTTTATCTTGTTTTCAAAAATAATGATATTATTTTGTACAATGTAATAATTAACAATTTTGGTGAATTTAGATTGGAGAAACTAGAAACCAATCTTAAGTATCAACTTCCCTTTCTTAATCCCAAGCTTACATAAGTTGCTTGGTAAGCAGTTTTGAAATTAGCCCTATTGTTTGGTTTCCTGGCTCTGTTTTGACAAACATTAAGTCTTTTAACAAGTAAAAGCCTCTAACAGGTTAACACATGTTACCATCAAAGTTCAACGGATAGCTTTTAGCACCTTTTACCTTGTTGACCTGACATTTCCTACTTGAAAGGAAGCCAGAGTAAATTGTACTCAATGCCATATTAGTCAGACTGTGTTTAAAAGCTCGAACGTTCAAGGTCTAAACATCATTGCAAACTTGGGAGTTAATAAAGAAGAATAGAGATTGAACATCTGTCTTGGCATTTTGCAGGTGAGAGTACTTTGTTTATTATTTTATGTGCAAAAGCGGCTGATAGCATTATTCTAAAATTGGCTATTGAACTTGTAAGTCTGATCTTTAAGGTTTTTACGTAGTAAACTATGTGTACATTCTCAGCCATGTACCATGAAATACTTATGCATTATAAGTTCAAACTCAAGATCAAACCAAACAGGGTGAAAGAGAAGGCGTCATCTTTGAAATTCAATTATATATTCGAGTTACATTATGCTATGTACCTCTCTCTGCCAAGCGAGACTACCATGCGATTTATTTCCCCGAAATTTAGTAACTTTTATAACTTGAATGGAGAAGTGCTATTATGAATGAATGAATGAATGAATGAATGAGTGGAAGAGGTTGGATAACATTTAATAATGACGTTCCATGTTAAAATGTATGCTCTATTGATTGACTAGATAATTTAGTGATTGGTCGATTATACATACATATCAGCCTACCCTTTAGTTTAAGAATTTGTGATAAAAATTGCAGTCCATGGTCGATTGGTTGGTTTGTACAATTGACAGAGATGTCAATTGGAAGGATTGACTGATCGATCGAAGGATTGATGGACAAACATTTTACTCTAGAGCAGTGTGATTTTATTTATGGGGATATTAACCCATTGGGAGACTAGTCTATTTTCATTAAATGACTAGTTGACCATTGTGATTGATATCATGACCCGCAGCTGTACAAGTTGAAGGATTGATTGATATGAAGGATTGATTGATAAATTGATATTGTACAGCTAGATCTTTAAGACTTATTGTAAGTGATTCACAGTGAACTTGAGTGAAATGCTGTCTATGCACTTATCTAGTGATTTGTGAATCCTGAATTACGGATTCCCATATTGATTGATCGATCACCTATTTTCATCACTCAAAAAACTTGTTGAACTTAAATATGCATTGAATATGAATATTATTGAAATTGATGATCATTGCGAACTTGGGAATTAATAAAAAAAGAATCGAGATTGAACATCTGTCTTGGCATTTGGCAGTTTCTCTCCCCTGAGTAAACGGAGGTTGTGCGTCAGCGCGCAAGCGGGCCCGGCATAAAACAAGTATTTCCAATATATATGGTATTCTTGGTCACTTATTTATCGATATGATAAAAGCGTTAACATGATAATGAAAGAAGTAGCTCCAAATAATCCAAGTATGATCGAATAGATACATTAATGTCAGTGTTGAACTTTCGGAAAAAAATGAGAGTCATAAATAGCAAATCGGAACCCCTCGGTTTTATTCTGCGAATAAACTGTGTCAACGTACAACGAGTTTCAATTTGTTTATCCGCCATCTTTGAAGAAAATTGTATTACGCAGGAACACTTATTTCGTTGAAGATAGACAGAAACCTCAAAAAAGAGATATGAGCTATCAAGGTATATGGTTGGCAATGCGTGACCATTAATCGTAGATACCGTGGATGTTTTAATCCCCTTAATATTCTTTAAGCTACACGCGAATAGGGGAAATTTGTTTACACTTTCGTTCGGATCGGCCCCCGGTTTTCGACCTCTTATCAGGATCTGACCCTTTTGTGACTCTTGTTACATTTTTTAATATATGTTGCAGAACAAATATTATCAACAAATTAATAGGAAAATGCTGCAGTGGACCATTTGCAACACTTTCAAACTTCTTTACAAACTCCATTTGCACAATAGTCACAATTCTGACTGGGATACGTTATTGTAATTGCTAGTGTACAATGTTCATGAACTTAATAGACGCTAACCTAGTTTGCACCACTATTTATTTGTGGTAGAGTTGTGTTCGGGTCCTATAATTGACACGGCTTAAAGGTTTGTCAAACTCAAAATTAGATTTTTCGGACCGTAAAAAATGGAATGGCCAATTTCTTCTATCCCTGTTGTATAT